>PVJI01002431.1:112089-145584 GCA_004026765.1 Micronycteris hirsuta
CGTATAAATGCCTCCTTCCTGCTATTAGGGTCTCAGGTTAAATGGCACCTTTTCTGAGGAACTTTCCTGACCACCAAATTGAAATCAACCATCAGCCCGCTCTGTCAGATATTAGTAACAGCTATTTTAATCTTCTGCATGTTAAGTATGCTCCACATAGACATGAAGTTTTCTTCCTTTCCATCACTGAATCCACAGTGCATAGAAGTGTCCCACACAAATTTAGCATCAATAAGTGTTTGTGAACAAATTGTTGAATAGACATCTACTGTTTCATATAATATAGTTTGAAATATAATATCTAGTTTCAACCTTTTCTTGTACAGGTGGGGAATGTTTGCCCACAGCAAAACACTGGTGTGCCCAAGTCATGACATTCACTGCAAGCACCAAGGGAAAGCAAGATAGACCTAAATCCCAGAATCAGAAAGAAGGAATCAATGTTTCTTGAATGATTCCAATATGCTTTTTGGTATTAAAGCTTATAACATCATTAAGTACTTACAACTCTGCCAAAGGAGCCTTATCATGTACTTGTATATTTCTTCAGATGAGGAAATCAGGGCTCAAGCTAATAAAAATCAGGACTTAAATTTGAACCCAGGTTCAAGGAACCCTATATCTTATGACCTTTATACTGGATCATGCTGCCTTTTTAGAGTGGAAGAATCACCATGGCCTTCATATCAGTGCCAAAAAGTGGAAACATACCCTAACCAAATGAAATGCACGTACCTCCTTACGGGAATGCAAGTCCAAGGTCAGAGCATGCCCAGGAACAGGCTGCTGAATTAAAGCTCCTTAAATCCTGCCTTTCAAGATCAGTCTTTCCAAACCTGGAGTCAGGATCGGTCTGCAGATAAGACCTTAGTGCTTTTCACCTGGAGGGTTTCTAACGTGGAAACAAGGAGCAAGGCATGTCATCAAAAATACAACCAAAGCTGACTTGGAGCAAACTAAGAGTCTGAAAAGCCTCTACAAATATTCTGGTATATTTATTCATTCAATTGACACATAAGTATGCAATTTAAGACATATGTCATTCATTCAACAAGTACTTAATGAGTGTTTGCTACATCCCATGCACTGTATTGTATGTTGGCAATACAGTGGTGAATAAAACAGAGAGTCCCCGCCCTATTCAATAGATGTTTCATGAATGAATGAATGTAGGAATTAATGAATATAGCTAAACATGTGCAGGGCATCAAGGACTACTTACTATGCCTCAATAGGTACGCATTTAGCTTTAGCGAAATATACATACATATATTTCTGGGGGGGAAGCATTGGATTACCTCACTATTTCTTATCTAAGTGTCAATTTACCTTCAGTAAATTTGGTTTTGAGTCCTGCCCCAGAGGGAGCTATTTTATCGTGGGTCTGTTTGATGAGTCAAGTCAAATCAAGCATCAGTTACCACCTGCTTCTTCTAACTTCCAGTAAAATGACACCTGAGAACCTTATCTAAACAACTTTCTCACTTTCAAGAAAAGATGAGGCATCACCTTTGTCAAGGTTTTCTAGAGAAACAGAAACAATAGGATGCGTGTGTATTGACAGAGATGCACTTTAAGGACCTGGCTCATGTGATTGTAGGCACTGCCAAGACTTCAATCTATTGGGCAGACTGGTTGGATTTTAGTGTTTACAATCTTGAGTCAGAATTTCTTCTCTGAGAAATCTGTTTTTGCTCTTGGGGCCTCCAGCTAATTGGATGAGGTCCACCCACATTATGAAAGGTAATCTTTATCTGAAGTCAACTCATGGTAAATTCCATCCATTAAAATCTTGACAGTGACATCTAGACCAGTTGTGTTTGACTGAACCACTGGGCACCATAGCTTAGCCTTACTGACATATAAAATTAACTATCACAACTTCTTAAGCGGCCGCAGCTTTTTGTGGGACTTAACTAAAGCATTTGGCTGAGTTACCGTTCTGTATTTCTCAGCAATTGTCTCAACATCAATTATACCTCAAGGCCTTATTCAGAAAATGAAACAAGTGAAGTTAGCCAGAAAACAAAACAAAACAAAGTTGTGTTTTTACTGTCTGCAGGACACTGCCCAAAACTCCCCTGATCTGCAGGGATTGATGGGGTGATGCGCACTGAAATAAACCAGCGCTGCAAAATAGCCAGCCCGCTTCGCGCTGTCACCGGGATGCCAGCAAAGAGGGTGAGTTATCACCAGATGCTGACATCAACAAATCAGACCCTAAGAAACTGCAGAGGAATAAGCAGACTTTAGGGAAAATGAGGGGGAAAAAAAGAAGATAAAAAGAAGGAGATGAAGAGAAAGGAAAAAAAAAGAGGATGAAAAGGAGGCAGAGGAAGAGGAGAAGAAAAGGAGAGGAACAGAGGGAGAGGGGGAAGGAAACGAGAAAGCCCTTGGGGTTAGGAACCTGTTTTAAACTTGGGCGGAGGTGAGACTTCAGCCTAGGAGGGAGGGTGGCTGGCACTGTAAGAGGACAACTTGGAGAAAAGCAGAGTAAGTTCTGCTCCTGCCTCGCCCCCTCCATTCTTTTGGGACAATCATTGCCTGCTCCCTCTTTGCAGATACCTGTAGCAATAGCCAAGCACGGATGCAGGGGTCTTTGGGAATAAAATCACAGCAGAGCAGAAGCCAGATGGGGTGAGGAATGTAGCGGGGCTGAATGGTTTTAGGAATTCACCGTACCCCGTGGAAGCACCCAGTGCTGGCATTTTAAAACGTAGACAGATTAGAACCCTCACACACTGCTGTTGGGACCACAGCGTGACGCAGCCGTGATGGAAAAGCATTGGGCAGTTTCTAACTGTGGTGATGGTTGCACAACACTGTGATCATACTAAAAACCTTTGAATTACACACGTTAGGTGAGTTTTATCATGTGTGAATTACATCTCAAGCTATTTAAAAACAAAAACCAAAACCCTCTCTCTAACCCCAACCCTAATCCCACCCATTCTCTCCGAGGGTTTGAAAACAAAGTCCTGATGGTGGTCAAAGAGTCGCTGAAAGGCTGCTAGGTGGGTGATTCAAAGATGGGTTAACTGTGATTTTTAAAGTTCCAGGGCTCCTAAGCTTCTCTCTTCTTGAACTTACCAGAGTGGACACAGACTAGAGCAGAGTTTCTTAAGCTCAGCAATACTGACCTTTGGGGCCAGATAATTCTTTTCCTGGCCTGTACCCAACAGATGCCATCAATTCCCCCCAGTCATGACGATCCAAATGTCTTCAGATATGACCAAATGTCCCCTAAAATTGCCTCTAAGAACCCGTTGAGAACCACTGGACTAGAGTCTGGCTTCTGGCCCTTTCCCAGTAAGAGTTGCCAGGGTAACCCCCCTGAATTCTCAGGCAAGAGAGATATTTGGACAAAATGACTACCTCAAGAGAAAAACAACACGTTTGACAATATATATTAGTGAAAACAAAAGTATTAGAACTAGGATGCCCTGGCTCAGTTGGTCTGAGTGTCATCCTAAACCAAAAGATCGCAGGTTCAATTCTCTGTCAGGGCAGGTGCCCAGGACATAGTTCAGTTCCCAGTCATGCTAGAGGCAGCTGATCAATGTTTTTCACATCGATGTCTCCCTCCCTCTCTCTCTCCCTCCATTCCCCTCTCTAAGCATGTCCTCAGGTGAGCATTTAAAAAAATAAAAAGTATTAGAACTAGAAAAATACAGTAATTTAAAATGAGAACTAGAAATAACTAACAGAGAAAAGAGAAGGTAGATCAGAAAATATGACTAGGGATTGTCTCCGGGAAGGAGGACCAGCGGGATGAAGGACTGGGATGGAAGGGAGGGTACATTTCCTTTTTAAAAACATTTTAATTGTAACACACAGCACGTGGGCACAAAAGAATGTTAAAAACAAAAGAACAGCTATGTTAACAGTTACTCCAGACCACAATAGCTTCCCTTTCCCTAGAGGTAACCAGTATCCTGATTTTTATTATTATTTCTTTGTTTTTAATACCTTTACCGCTGTGCATACATCTCCATACAACACAGGTCACTTTTGCCTGTTTTTGAAGTTTATATAAGTGCAATGCTAGTATGTGTATTTTTTAACATTAAGGTTGTAGGATTCATACGTGTTGTCATATGTTGCTGTTGTTTGTTCACTTTTATTGCTTTATAATAGTGAATTGCATAATTATACCACAACTTGTGTGCTCATTTTATTGTTGTTGGATATTTGGGTTATATCCTTTTTAAGACTGTAACGAAAAATACTTTGGTGTAAACCTGCTTGTATGCTCCCTCAAATGTATACTGTTCTCTAAGGCATGGACTTAGAAGTGGAATTGCTGAGCTATAAGAGCTTTATAAGTTCACCTTTACTAAATAATCCAAAAAATTTTCTAAAGTAGCTTTACCAATATACATTAATCCCCCCTTATCCATGGGTCATGTGTTCCAAGGCCCTCAGTGGATGCCTGAAACCAAGGATAGTACTGAACCCACCCCTTGGAGATGCTGCGGCTCAGTTCCAGACCGCCACAATCAAGCGAGTATTGCAGTAAAGCAAGTCACACAATTTTTTTGGTTTCCCAGTGCATATAAAAGTTATTTTTACACTATACCATAGTATGTTAAGTATGTGATAGAATTATGTCGTAAAAAAACAATAGGCTAGCTTAAACACTTTATTGCTAAAAAATACTAACTAGCATCTGAGCCTTCAGTGAGTCATGTTCCTTTCACTGGTGGAGGGCCTTGCCTCAATGTTGGTAAAAGCTCAGTATCTGCAAAGTAAAATAAAGTACAAAAAATAAGGTGTGCCTGCATTTAAGCACTTACCACGCACTATGGCGGGAACTTTTGCAGTTTGAGGTGCAACCACAATACTAGTATGAATTTCTTTTTCCTTCACAATTTCATGGATAGAAAATTTATTCTTAATGTGTCTTGGCTACTTCAGCATATGATTTTGTCTTTTATTGTTAAGTCAAGAACTTTCATGTTTTCACTTTAAGAAAGCACTTTACTGCTTTTCTTTGGTATATGCAAATTGCCAGCACCATTACTCTTGCTCTTTGGGGACATGATTAAGTAAAAGGAAGGTGGCTTGAAGGTGGCTGACAAGAAGATGACTACCCAGTGACTAACAGGCAAAGAGCGTACACAGCATGGATGCTCTAGACCAAGGGGTGATTCACAACCTGGGTGGGATGAAGCAAGAAAGCACAGGCTTTCATCACACTGCTCAGGATGGTGCAAAATTTAAAATGTATGAATTATTTATTTCTGGAATTTTCCATTTAATATTTCAGACCTTGGTTGATTGGGGGTAACTGAGACCACCAAAGGTGAGACTATTGTCCTAGCAAATTTATTACTTAAGGAAGAAATTACTAGCATAATTGAAAAGCAAGGGGTAAAGCTACTATTATTTGCAAATAATAGTGTTGTAAATATGAAAAACCCAAGAGAATAAGTTGAAAAACAAATGCACACAGTAAAAGAATTTGGTACAATGGTGAGTATGCACTTATTTAGAAATCATCATCTTTCATCAATACAAACAAAACTACATAGAAAGATATAAAGAGAGTGGGGGAAAAACTAACGATAGTGACTAGTAAAATACTTAGGAATAAGATTACTAAAATGTGTGCGATCCCACAAAACAAAAGATGTAAAACACTGGAAAGACACAATGACTTGAAGAACTGGAAAGATTAACATGTTCTTGAATAGAAAGATTCAACATAAAGCTTCAACATATATCCATTCTAGTTAAGCTGAATCATACATTATTGTAATGGCAATAAAATGCCAACAGCGTTTTGAGGGATTGAGGAAACCTAAAACAAATTTTTTGAAAGTTCATAAAGAAAAACAAAACACAAGAATGGTTAACATTTTTTGAAAAAAGAGTAACAATGAGAGGCAACTAGCCTTACAAGATAATAAAACGTTGCAAAGCTACAATAACTAACAAATACTAAGTAGGGTAACAAAGAAATAAAAGAAATAATGAATTTAATAAATGGAGTCAGAACAACTACATTACCATTTGGAAAAAATTGGCTTCATACTTCACAAAATGTCAGTATAGTATATATGTAAATATAATATAATATTTATATTATATAATTTATAATTATTATACATTATAATTTATTAATGTATTTATATAAAATATTAAATCACAAAGGCCTCAAGAAACAAAAAGTCTTTATAACCCTATAATACTGGAAAGGGCTTTATCGCTTGACACAAAAGAAATGGTTAAGAAACCATTTTAAAAATTGAGAAGTTCAATTTCATAAAATTAAAAAAAAATCTTTGGGTAAAATTCACCATAAATAAATCACACTTGATCTTAGCCAAAAGGCCGAGAAGTGATCCCATAAATAAATCAAAGACAAATTAATAACCTGGGGAAACGATGAACAATTTATCATTGCAAAAGACTAATCTAATCTAATATGTATGGAATTACCAGAAATAAGAAAGAACCAACAAGAGAAAAATGGATAAAGGATACAAATAGTTTATGGGAAAAGAATTATGAATGACTTTTAAGCCTATGAAATAATGTATAATTTTACTTATAATAAGGGAATAGTACATGAGAAATACACTGAAATACCAGTTTTTACTTATCATATTAGAAAAATACAATAGGTTTATAAAGGCTATAGGGGAAGCAGGTATTTCTAGGCATTGCTTGTGAAATCGATCTGTGAAGTTGATTTGACCATTATGGAAAGAAATTTGTTAGGATTTATCAAAATTACAAATGCAAAAATATGCACAGCCTTGGGCAGACTCTGGACCTTGACTTCTGATTAAAATCAATAGAAGAAGCATTCTCTTAAAAACACTGAGAAAATGGTTGTTTGGGTATCTAAGAAAAATGAGTTTATAGCTTTAACTTTGCCGATATGAATTTAAACAGCCACATAAAACTTAAATGGAAAGTGCTACAACATAAGAAAAATGACAAAGAAAATGCAGTAGGTACTGGGTGGCCTGCCGCAAAGATGTTTTTCAGTCTGGAGTTTCCATAACAACAAAAATATGCATAGGTCCAAGTGCTAGGAAAAAATCTCTCCCGCTTACCCACTGGCCTCCATGTACCACTTACGTTAAAATCTCAGTCCTGGTGACAAGAGAGAGCGGAAATACACTGAAGAGTTAACCTTGGTTGTGTTAGAACACTGAGTTTAGAGAATGTTTTTTCTTTTCTTCCTCATATCCTAAATTATCTTTAGTGTGTTTATAATAAATGTTTTTTATTTTGTTTTCTAATTTAATTTTTGAGTCAGTATTACATTTGTATGACAGAAATATTTAATAATAAATACAGTAAACTCCCCCGCCCCCTACTGCCCCCATCTGATCCTGTCCCGTCCACTGTCTTCCCACTGCAGACAACCACTGTTGTTCTTCCCCGTGAATATTTTCAGGGTCCCTTTATACATATGTAGGCAAATATATATATATATATATATATATAGCCTTATTTTTTCTCATTTTTACACGAAAGATAGCATTTTATTTCAAAATCTGTTAAGTGTCATTGTTTCCCTCACTAGTTTCATCACATTCCTGGTTCCCAGTCCCCTGCCAAGTCCCACAGAGACAGCTGACTGACCCACTAAATTGTAAGCTGCTGCATGGTGAACAAAGTGTCTTTGCCGCGTGCATGTCCCTCATGACGTCCAGCTAAGAGCCTAGTACTCAGTGGTACTCAATACACATTTGAATTGAATGAATATCTTGTCACCTTAGCAAGCAGGAGTCCGGTCCTTCAGAGGGGAAATTCAGAGCAATTACATTCAGGGCAGAGGGAGAATGTTACAGCAGCAAACCCTGAGGGTCTAAGGACCAGCAGGACACTAGAAGGGAACTCACACCTACTGGGCAGCCACTGAACATGTGCACAGAGGTGTTGGCAGATGTGTAAATGTGCCAGTCACTCTGCCGGTCACTGTTATGAACACAAAGACCTGTAAGACACGATCCAAGCTGGCTAAACGCTTTGGGAAACTGAAACAATATGAAGCTTCGCAACTGCCTTACCAATATGGATGGGCAGGAAAGACGTAGCCAAATATATGCTGGACCAGGTCTGCAAATATTGACGAAGTCAGGGTTGACCCAAACTGATGCCAACCCCCAAATTTGTGATGCTCCGTGAAGTTCTCGGGTTGGAACCCAAACGTCACATGTGAGAAAATAGAAGAAGCTTAGACAAAAGGGTAGATACGAACAGTGTGTAGGAAACGGCCATTGTTCACGTGCCAGGATACAGAGCGAAGAGCAGCAAATCTGGAAGGCCTGAGGCTCAAGGTGGGTCCAGACCGAGGAGCCAAGTGCTCAGGAACTGTCAGACAGCCCCTAACTAGTTGGGAAGAAACTTCGTGACGGATAATTAGGTCTGTGAGGGGAGGGTGTGGAAGTCATTTTCGGTGCTGTCGGCCAGTCTTGCATGTAATTCAGGTCACCGCCCTCAACACCCAGGGAGCGCTGTCAGTGAAAGCACAGCCACGAGAGCCGGATGGGCCAGCGGAGGTCACATCATTGGTGCTTTGTCAGTAAGAGAAATACCATCAACTCATCTCTGAATATTCGCAAAAGCTAAAGACACTTTTTGGCCCCAGAACATTCTTTGTAAGCTAAGCTTTTCTTTTAAAATATGTGACTCTACCATTGCTTTCTCTGAAAAGCTGGTGAGTTTTAGTCACATGGGTTTCCTTATTTTATGAAAAGCACTTCCTTGAAGATATTTCTGCTTTTCTCTGTTACTGAGGTCACATGTCATATTAAAAATGTAGGCCTAGTCGGAAGGCTGAGCAGAAAACAAAGTCCCAGACCGTTCGGTGAGATCATTGCTCTCTGCCACCATCAGCACAATTCTCCAAAGTGCAAAATGTCACACAAGTGTGCCCAGCACACACTTACACATTTACACACCACATACACTTCCTAAACAAATGTAAGCACAACACATTACACACACACAGGCATGAAATATGCACACCGAGTAACATACATGTGTGCACAATGCACACACATACCACTCAAACACAACCCCTTGACATTAACACCACACACAAACCCCACACCACATGCACTACTCTCTTCATGCACGCATACACACTATGAACACGCCATCGCATGCATGCACATCACACCATACACACACACAAGAAAGAACTGCCTTTATAGCTTATATGTCTTCCTCTCACACAAGGTTGTACATGAAAAAGACATGCGCTGTATGGCATTCCTCCTTGACCTTTAGGACTTCCTGGCGCCTCATTACCTATGGCTGACTGGAATGGTTTTTCTTATTGAGGGTTCAAATCTAACAGCTGCTATTTTGAACGTTACAAGTGAGATTTCTTATTTTCTGTGTGACTGAATATAAAGTAGTATTTTCCCTGGTTTATAGCTGTCTTGCCTTCCAAGTCCATTCATCTTGAGTAATGTTAAAGATAAAAATGACAAACCATGTAACAGCAGGAGAGGGCATCGATAAGGGCTGGAATGAAGTGTATGTGGGTTTCAATCACAGCCCTGGCCCCTTGTTCACCATGTGGCCTGGAGTGGACTGAGTACCATTGTCCAGCTTCAGTTTTCACCCGTTTGAAAACACGGATAACGTTAGCAGTAATTTCCCCAGACAGCTGTCAGGATTAAGAATTACAATGTGCTGTACAAAAGTGGTTGGCACCCTCCCTAGTCTACCCTGAGTGCCCAATAATGGTTAGCCATTTTTATTAGTTCTCCAAAGATATCAGGAGCTTCAGAAGCCAGCCAACACAACCCCTGAACTTCATTTGAAAGTGGGCTGAAATAATTGCTGAAAGAAAAAAAGTCACAGGAACTTCAAAAAATAATGGGAAGTTTGAATTAGCCTGAGGAAAGCTAAGTGTGATGGAGTCACCCATTTGTGGTTTGTACCTTATTCATTAGAAATCCATTCTAGGTTGTATACTGCATAGCAGTCATACAACCCAGACATGCAAATTAATAAAAGGGGCATAGGAATAAATCCTCATGGATGAATCTGTGGACAACACTCAGTCAAGTGTTTTCAACGATATTTAGAAAATAAAACGAGGTAAAAATTTCTATGTATTTGCAAGTGTCTTTCATTTAAAAATATTTTAAAATAGGGCTAAAAGAAAGCAAAATCAATTTTGCTGATCCTGCTAAATTCATTCTAATTCCCTCTATAGTCCATAAGAGAAGTATGGCTTCTAATTTTATTCATTGAGAAGTGACTTTTTTTTTATTTATTTTTTTACTCAGGGTAAGTCCCGAAGCACACTTAGTTTTCCTTAAGCACAAAGCAAAGCAGATCCCCGCAGCCTGGAGGAAGCCCAGCAAGGACTCACAGCTGGCTGCTGGGATTGAAAAGAACATCAGTAGCTGGTGCGCATGCATGTGGTAAAGGCAGCCAAACTGACTGCTTCTGCTACTGATCTTTTTAAAATCCTTTTTCAATTAAAGTTTACATTCAATATTATTTTGTATTAGTTTCAGCTATATGGCACAGTAGTTAGACAATCATATACTTTACAAAGTGATCCCTCTGATATTTCAAGTACTCACCTAGCACTGTATGTAGTTATTGCAATAGTCTGGCAATATTCTCTATGCTGTACTTTACATCCTTGTGACTACTTTGTAACTACCAGTCTGTACTTCTTAACCCCTTCACCTTTTTTCCCCAACTCCCCATCCCCTTTTCCATCTGGCAACCATCAAACTGTTCTCTGTGTCTATGAGTTTGTTTCCATTTTGTTTGTTCATTTATTTTGCTTTTTTTCAATTCCACCTATAAGTAAAATTACATGTTGTTTGTCTTTCTTTGTCTGATTTATTTCACTTAGCGTAATACCCTCTAGTTCCACCCATGCTTTCGCAAGTGGTTAAGATTTCATTCCCTTTTACAGCCAAGTAGTATTCCATTGTATATATGTACCATATCTCCTTTGTCCAATTGCCTATTGATGGGCACTTGGGTTGCTTCCATGTCTTGGCTATTGTATTAATGCTGCAGTGAATATAGGAGTACCTATATACTTTCAAATTAGTGTTTTGGGTTTCTTAAGATATATACCCAGAAGTACAATTACTGGGTCCTAAGGTAGCTTCATTTTAAATTTTTTGAGGGCCCTTCATACTGTTTTCTATAATGGCTGAATCAATCTACATTCCCACCAATAGTGCATGAAGATTTGCTTTTCTCTACTTCCTCACCAGCACTTGATGTTTGTTGATTATTGATGATAGCCATTTGACAGGTGTGAGATGATATCTCATTGTGGTTTTAATTTGAATTTCTCTGATGATTAATGACTTTGAGCATCTTTTCATATGTCTATTGACTATCTGTATGTCCTCTTTGGAGAAGTGTCTATTCAGGTCCTCTGCCCATTTTTTAATTGGATTTTTTTTTTTTTGGTGTTGAGTTGTATGCATTCTTTATAAACTTTGGATATTAACCCCTAATCAGATACGTCACTGGCAAATAACTTCTGCCATCCAGTGGATTGTCTTTTCATTTTGTTGATAGTTTTCTTTGCTGTGCAAAAAGTTTTAGTGTGATGTCATTCCGTTTGTTTGTTTTTTTCTATTATTTCCCTTGCCCAAGGAGATATATCAGGAAAAAATATTGCTAAGAGAAATTTCAGAGATTTTACTGCCTGTTTTTTCCTCTAGGAGTTTTATGGTTTTGAGTCTTACATTTATGTGGAACAAGAAGAATCTTGCTCTCCAACTCAGGATGGTCTATCTTTAGACCATGACCTTCAATATTTCTTTCACTAACAGCTGCAATTGCCAAGATACATTTCCTGCCTTTAATGGTAGTCACCTCCCAGAAACCACATAAAATGAGTGAATTTCCAGCATCATAATGATACCTCAAGTTCATTTTTTTTCATACCCCTAAGAAGTCTTCATCCTGTGTGTTGAGGAACGTGGAGGAAGACTTGTCTCGAACCACAACCTGAGATCTACTTCAAGGGTCCAGCAGAAGTAATGCCTGCTTGGGTGTGGTTGGTAGAGTGATACTATGGCTATAATAATTTATAGTTTTAATTTGAACATTTCACCTAAGATGTCATATGATGTGCTTGGGTGTGATATTGTTATGTTTCAGAATTACATGCTTATAATTTTGTAATAAAAGATTTTGTAATAAAAAAAAAGATGCATTAATTGTGCTAGGCCCTGTAAAATGTCCTTCCAGCAAACTTCAGGTCAAATGCTGTCTGCTACGGTCTGAATGTTTGTGTCCTCCACAAAGTCATAGGTTAAAATCCTGTCCCCCACAGATAACGGTAGTAGGAAGTGGGTCTTTTTGAAGTTTGTAAGTCAAGAGGGTAAAACCCTTATTAATGAGATTAGCATTCTTATAAAAGAGGCCCAGAGAGATCTCTAACCCCTGCCACCATGTGAAGAGATAACAAGAAGACACTATCTATGAACCAGGAAGAGGGTTCTCCCTGACTCTCCCCATGCTGGTGCCTTGATCTTAAACTTCCAGCCTCCAGAAGCATGGGAGAGAAATTTTTGTTGTTTCTAAGCTGCCCAGTTTGTGGTATTGGCTATAGCAGCTAGAACAGACTAAGGGACTGCCACTTCAAAGTAAAGTACAGGAGGATCCTGGTTTGGATTCTGGTTACATATTTGTTCCACTTGTTTTCCCTGAGGGGAAGAACAGCAAGAGGCCATAAGGAAAGCTTCTGGCACTTCACCCTTGAGCCTTGGATCAGACAGAGCACACACACACATCCCAACATCAGCTGTGAGGAAGTTCGCACAGTGGCCAAGGAAACAAGAGTCACCCCTGTGCAAAGTGTCAAGAGAGGTAACCTCAAATCTCAGAGAGGGAACCACAGATCAGAGCACAGGAAAGTTTGCCGAGGGCAGTTCGAATTGTGATCTCCTGTGACTCCTCTAACTTGCCTCTGTAAAGACATATCTAACTTCCTCAACAGAGGGTGCTGTTGATGTGGGTGAAGAACCTGGTGCAGGTAACCTAAGTCCAACGAAGTTGTTCTGGAAGTCAGTGCCTACCAAAGGACCTTAGGGAGAGACCCATACAAAGAGACCATATATGGGAAGCTGAACAGGGAAATGGAGAGACCCAACCACTGACATTGTTCCAGGCCCCTGACCACACAGGGAGAAATTAGGGAGACAGTGGAAGACCGACCACTAGCAACACTGGCTCAACCCCTCCAGACCGTGCTCCGTAGTAGTCCTTGGGACAGCCTGTACTCCATTTCCGCCATCTAGCCTGTGCTGCTGGGGAAGTTTCCGGTACTCACACTTCTCAACAAGAGTGCAAGACTGCATGCAGGCCGATCTCACCTGACAGTTCTGTTGCTCCAAAGCAAGTGTGTCGGGAACCCATTTTTCTTTAGCTTGATTTTGGAATCCGTGATTCATTTTCTTGGAAGGGAAACATTTTTCACAATGATCAATGTCTTGTCATTATTTTGTGCATAATTTCCATAGAGAAAATTGTGGTAAATAAGGTTTGTATTTGGCACATCTATGCAATCTCTATAAATTCCTTTCTTCCCCCACTCATTGGAGAGCCTCTGGATCTCAAATCTCCGTCTCTAATGGCATTATTCATGTGGAGATAGAGGTTCTAGCTTTGTGTATTAAATAAGAAGCAGAAGAGTTGGAACAAAACAGAACCAAATGGTTTGCTGCAAAAGGAGAATTTTAGGGATAATCCAAAAAGACAACATACTCATGTCTCCGTGATTGCTGTGCTTTAATCCTCACCGCCTACCCTGACCATGCCTCCTACGTCTCATCCCATATAAAACAAAATGGAAATCAGCTCTAACTCATGGCTCATAATCAGCAAAATCTTTCCACAGCCTTTTGTGTAAGGGTTCCATTCACCTCCATACCCTAACTGAGGCTTGGCTAGCTCCTGAGAATACAACTTCTCCTGAAGCCCTCTCAAATGCTGCCCTCCCAAGCCTGCATACTGCAGCTGAAGATGGGTGTGTAGGTGCCTACCTGCTCTTCAATGCTGCTCTCAACCATTTTCTCTCCCTCCTCCCTAAAATCCCCTAGCTCTGATTCTCACATCATCAGATTGTATCATCTTCTATCCAAGGTTGTTACTGTCGCCTAAATATCCTTGGGACACTTCATCTCACTCCTTGAAGATTTTAGCTCCTAGCTCACTGCTTTCTCTCCAAATCTCCACACAAAAAAGAATATTTCCAATTCCCTGATCTCTGAACTTTATGACCTCTTATCCTACAATGATCTTGTCCACCACGCTACCTTAGTCACTCCCTCCTATAGTCATAGCCAAGACGTAATTACCAGTAACTTCTCACACCAAAACATAACTTCAACAGCCCCATCTTTCACCACCCCACCACCTCTCTTTGTACCCCACTCTTCCTAAAACCCCAGCTCCATCAGTCCTTTGACCCCACCAAGATCCTTAATCCATGTTACTCCTACTTTTCAGTAGCACCACCGTGTCATAGTCTCACTTTCCTCTTTCCGTAGGTGAAACGCAATGGTCAGTTATTACAACCCTTCCTTTGTTTCTTCCCTCGTTTTCCTTACCACCAATTCCACATTAGCCTTTCTCCCAGCCACCAATTCCACATTAGCCTTTCTGCTCCTCACAAGTTCTAAGTATGTGTCCACCTCAAGCTATTACCCTTGGGAGTCCCTCTAACTGGGATTCTTCCAGCTAGGTCCATGAACCTCTCACTTCTTCTAGGGTATAATTCTAATGTCACCTTCTCAATGAAGCTTTCCCTGGCTACCCTACATAAAACTGTGTGGCAACTCCCACCACCAAACAAGCCAACATGTCCTTCTATTGTTTAATGTAGTGGCTTGGCAAAGACCCAAACTTCGTTCAATCCAACTCGCTAATAATTTCACACCTGCCCCCATGCAAATACTTGGACCAGAGAAAAACACATTCATGCTAACTGGTCATGATTTAAATCCATGACCACTAACTCCAACGGGACCTTCATATTGCTTAGCAATCACACTGCTTTACCCTAACCCACTTACTTTTCCACTCACCTACATGGGATTTGTATTTCTTCTCCTTTTCCTCACACTTCCAGCCCTTCTCCCCTCATTTTGTCTCTCAGCTGATGATTTTGATTTTTCACTTCACTGAGAAAATAGAAGTAATCACAGAGAAACTTCCACAAGCCCCCACCCCCACATCCACCCACATAGCTGCATGAAGGCCCATGTGGCTGCCTTCTCTCCTGCTAGCGTGGAAAAGAATGTCCCATACTTCTAGAGAGGGCCAGCAGAGCATCCCCGTAAGTACTCTGGACACTGCCTTCTCCTGTCCCCTCAGGGAGACAGGTCTTAGCAAGAACCTCCACTTTCCTCCATCAATAATTTCCATAATCACACAATCTGCTCTTATGTCACTTGTTTTCAAAAAAATCTTGTCTCCATTTTCCTCATTTCTCTCCTCTCTTTTACACTAAAATTCTATGTAGAATGCCTAGATTTGCTGTCTCTAATTTCTCTCCTCACATTACCACCCCCCACTCAAATTAGACTTCTACCCGGACCACTCAAGCAAAGTGTCTCTTGTCAAAACCACCAGTATCCCTACATGGGACAATCCTGTGGCCAGCGCTCAGTTGTCCTCTCACTTGACCCATCAACTGCATGTGACACAGTTAGCTCCCTTCCTCCTTCTAACCCTTCTCTTCACTGAGCTTGCCTGGTCTTCTTCCTGCCTCTCCATCCTCCCCCTTTCAATCTTCTTTGTTTACTCCTCATGCTAAATGTTGGAATGAGGTCTTATCTTTTCTAGCTATACTACTTCCTTTGCGACTCTCATTGCGTTTCATGGATTTTCATGTTTCCTACATGCTTATCACTCTCAAATTTATATTTCTGGCTCACATTTCTCCCTTGAAGCCTAAATTTATATATCCATCTGCTTAAATGGAATATCCATTTAGATTTTTATAGACATTTTAAACCTAATATATCAAAAACTAAGTTTCTACCTCTTTCTTTTTCCTAAATCCTGCTGTTTCCGTAAATGCACCCATTTTCATAAACCAAAATTTCAGTCTTTCAGTTTCTCAAACCAAACTCTTTTATTTGTCTCATACTTTACATTCAATGTGTAAATCCAGTCTGTTATACCTTTAAAATTTATACAGAATCCAAGCATTTCTCACCATCTTCACTCATGCATCTTGGTCCCAGTTGCAACCATCTCCCAACGCTCTACTCAGTTCCAACTGCTGTAGCTTATTCTCCACAGAACAGCCAGAGCGAGTATGTTAAAGAGGCCCATGGCTTTCAATGGAAGAATGAAGCCCAGAGTCCTCCTGCTAGCCTATAACTGGGCCTATAACTGAGCCCATAACCTGGCCTCTCTGGCATCCTCTCCCATATACTCCCAGCCACCAATTCCACATTAGCCTTTCTGCTCCTCACAAGCTCTAAGTATGTGTCCACCTCAAGCGATTACCCTTGGGAGTCCCTCTAACTGGGATTCTTCCAGCTAGGTCCATGAACCTCTCACTTCTTCTAGGGTATAATTCTAATGTCACCTTCTCAATGAAGCTTTCCCTGGCTACCCTACATAAAACTGTGTGGCAACTCCCACCACCAAACAAGCCAACATGTCCTGTTCTTTCCTTGCTTTATTACTACTCTCCTCAGCACTCAGAAATCTCAAAGATACTATGCATCTTATGTATTCATCCTGATTACTGTCTGTCTCCCCCACTACAATGGGTGTTTGTTTACTCATAACTATATCCCAGTGCTTAGACAGTCTCTGGTACTTGGCAGGCAATCAATTTGTAAATGAGTTAATAAATTAGCCCTGGCTGGTATGGCTCAGTGAATTGAGTGCCGGCCTGGGGACCAAAGGGTCCTGGTTTGATTCCCAATCAGGGCACATGCCTGGGTTGTGGGCCAGGTCCCCAGTGGGGGGCATGTGAGAGGCAGCCACACATTGATGTTTGTCTCCCTCTCTCTCTCCTTCCCTTCCCTCTCTCTAAAAATAGATAAATAAAATCTTTTAAATAAATAAATAAATAAATGATCCTTTAAAATGATAATAAATTAGTAAAAACATTACATATTTGCTAGGTATTAAGGGCTAGAGTAGGGAAAAAAGGGCCACTGAAACACCATTCCTGTCTTTGGGGTGTTAATGGCCCTGAAGAGATGTTAAATGTGCACAAATCACTATAACACGAGGCAGTATGTGACAAGTCCATGACAGGGCAAAGTCGGGGGTGGAGAATAGAAATCACAAGGCAGGTTGAGAAAGCTAAGAATGTGTGATGAATTGCCACTTTGCTCCAAATAAGACAGTCCTGGATTTGATTAATTAGGTTTGGACTGATCTAAGAATAGAATCTTTACATGGGATTGCAAGTGATTATATCCATTTATTCTAGTCAAGTCATTGGAAATTCAGTGGTGAATATGTCAGACATGATCCTTCCCTGCATGAAGTTTATAACCTAATTGTAGAGAAAGTGGCTTCAACCCGGATTGGAGAAATCAATGGAAGCATCTAAGAAATGTACATCGAACAACTTCAATATTCAGAGCTTGAGGAACTACGTAGTCTGCACTACAACTGAATCAGATCTGTAAAGAAAATGACATAAGGTTTAAAATTTTAAGCTGGAGCAACTAAATAAAGCTTTAATTTAGGTATATAACTTTTACTGCAGTGGCCCATAAGAAGTTTTTCACTCTATTTTCTATGGAAGTAGTGTTAATAGGGGGAGGGAAGTAGAGTCATGAAAGAGACAGGTTACAGTCCCAAAGAAGCCACTTGGTTAAGTGACCCTTGTGGCGGGGGGGGCGGTGGGGTCACTCAAGAAAGAGCTGCAGTATTCAGAAGCAAGATATCATCAAGAGTGGTATTTCTGATGGGAAGTTGGGAGTGACTAATATTGACTAAGGTTAACAGGGGTAACTTTATGCAAGAAGTTAAATATTTGATAGGCTTACAGGATACTTAAATGGTTAAAAGGAGGGAGTAACTTGCCAGAGCTGAATAACTAGCCAGATCGCAGACACAGATGATGGAATAAAGTGTGAGGGACAAGGTCAACCTCACCCAGCAAAGCTACATTACCCAGGACTATAGAATTATATACAGCTGCTGATGTTCAGCTCCATGCACAAGTGTGGTCTTACCAGACATGAAAATATTGAAGTACAACTGATCCTCATTATTCAATGATGCACAAATTTAAGAATTTGCTTACTTGCTGAAGTTCATTTGTAACCACAGAATCATTTTTCATGGCATTTTCAGTCACCCATGGGTATATAAGGAGCACCAAACCTTTGGGTCAGCCAACACCCTCGCTTCCCGCAGAACTCAGACAAGGTGGATGCTGTCCTCCCGCTTCAGCTCCCATGCTGTAATTGTAAACACGTGGCCTGTTTGTGGTCTACACAGTGCTATGTCTTCAGCATGTTTGTGCTTTTTGTGGGTAATTTTACTGTTTTAAATGGCCCTGCAGTATAGTGGTCAAGTGCTGTCTAGTGTTCCTAAGTACGAGAAGGCTGGATAGTGTGCCCTAGGAGAAAATAAGCTTAGTTCAGGCATGAGTCATAAGTGCTGTTGGCCATAAGGTCAACGTTAATGAATCAATAATATATATTAAATAAGGTGCCTTTAAAACAAACACACACACACACACATTCATTTTCTTCCACCAGTACTGCTGCAAACTGCACAACAAATGTGCCAGGGAAAGAACACACTTGTGGCCCCTTCCCGTGACCATGGACCTCCCACGGGGAGTGAATCCATTAGCAGCTGTTATTTGATCACAGCCCCAGTGGGGCCCTGTGTGCTTGCCTGTGTTCTCCTAGCAGACCTCCTCTAGGTGTTAGATCAGCACTGATCACGACCCTTGGTACTTTCCTTCACTCTTTGCCATGCAGGGTTTTCGCTCTCCCATCTGAGAAAACTACCTGACCAGGAAACAAGCCAGCTACTTTACATTCCCCATCAGTCAGGATCACAACATATAACTCTATTGTATTTCTGATTGTATTACAACTCATCCGTGCTGGAAAGGAAATTGGTGGTTCATAAATAAAAAATGAGGGAAACCAACGAGGGAGGCGAACAGTGCAAGGCTCTACACGGTGGGACAGGGCTGTGGGGATGAGTAAAACCCATCATTTTTTACCCTTCTGTGCCAGAGTTCTTTATCACATAGGTTTGTTCTATTCTCTACTAGCAGAACAATACTTTTAAGGATACCTATTACTAGAAGATTTCATTCACCAAAGAGAGCTTCTCAAAGGATAAAGAGAGAAGGCACTGAATGGGGGCAAGATAGAATTTGAGGTGTAAATGTTAATTAAAAGGGAGGCATATGTTTCCAAAATTTTGAAAAATACTGTTTCGGTGAAAGGACTCATTAAATGCCAAAAGGCTTCTTAATAGGCATCTTCGCTTTCCTTAGAAATATGTGTAAATTATGTTAACAGATTTGATAAATTTTGTTGTGTTGTTTCTCACACAGCTAATGAGTAGACATGACAAGATTGAAGGGTAGTTGAGATGACAAGCATCATCAATAATCTGGGGATACCTTGACTATAAAAGACTGATTTTTTAAAACAAGAATACCATAACTGAGTCATTCCAATGAGACATTGTAGGACGAATTTCCACCTCCTCTGAAGATATCACTGTCACTCAGAATGCCCTGGAGACGTGAGGCAGGGGAGGGGGGGAGGGGGTCTCTTTTAACCTCCTTTCATAGGTTTTTGTCCGCTACATATTATTTCAACCATCCTCCCAGGCATTAAAAACCCTTTTCTGACATTGGAACTGATTATGGAACCAGCGTCATTTATGATGACGCTTTCTTGTTTAAAAATTTCTTAATATTCTAAAACCAAATGTGCCATACCTACCTCTCAAGGCTTCTTTGTGTACTGATTGATTAGAATAACCTTTTAAAAACACTTACTGTATACAAACGTCAGTTGTTTTTACCCTCTAAAGCGCATGCCTTTATAGTCATAATATTTAGCAACTAGCAAACTAACATAATCACCAAGGAATTTGGTTTTTCCATTCTGTCCTGATGATAGATTTCAAAAGACATTGCTAAAGAATGTGGTTACAGAGATTTGTATTGTGTTGTTCTGTCGTTCTTTCCACATTGTTTTGAACACATTTTGACTATTACTTGATACTTTGGGGCTATTCTAGACTTTGAAAAAAGTGTGTCAAAATACCTAAAGCTATACAGATTCAATGCAATCTCTATTAAAATACCTATGGCGTTCTTCTCAGAATTAGAAGAACTAATTCTAAAATTTATATGCAACCACAAAGGACCCTCAACAGCCAAAGAAGTTGAGAAAAAACAAAGTGAGAGGTATCACTCCCTGCTACCCAACTATACTACAAAGCTACAATAATCAAAACAGTATGATACTAGCATAAAAACAAATATACAGATCAATGGAATAGAATAGAAAGCCCAGAAATAAATCTTCACTTACATAGTCAATTAATCTGTGATAAAGGAGGCAAGAATATACAATGAGGCAAAGATAGTCTCTTCAGTAAGTGGTGTTGGAAACTGGACAGATACATGCAAAAACTGAAGTTGGACCACTTTCTTACACTATATACAAAATAAACTCAAAATGTACTAAATGTAGGACCTGACACCATAAACTCCTAGAAGAAAACATAGGCAGTAAAATCTCTGATATTTCTCTTAGCAATATCTTTTTAGATATGTCTCTTCAAAGAAGGAAAACATAAGTAAAAATCAATAAATGGGACTACATCAAACTAAAAGTGTATTTGCACAATAAAGGAAATAATCAACAAAACAAAAAGACAACCTACTAAATGAGAGAGGATACTAGCAAATGATATATCTGATAAAAGTTAATATATAAGAAACTCGCCCGGCTGGTGTAGCTCAGTGGATTGAGCGAGGGCTGGGAACCAGAGGGTCCCGGTTCGATTCCCAGTCAGGGCACATGCCTGGGTTGCAGGCCAGGTCCCCAGTGAGGGCCATGTGAGAGGCAACCATACATTGCTCTTTCTCTCTCCCTTCTCCTCTCTCTGAAAATAAATAAAATAAAATCTTTAAAAAAAAAAGAAAAGAAAGAAACTCATATAATACACTTAACACCAATAAATAATCCAATTAAGAAAAGGGCAGGTGACCTGAACAGACTTCTCTAAAGAGGACATACAGATGGCCAACAGAAATGAAAAGATGTTCACCATTATTAATTATCAGGAAAATGCAAATTAAAACCACAATTAGATTTCACTTCACACCTGTCAGAATGGCTATCATCAATAAATCAACAAACAAGTGCTGGTGAGGATGTGGGAAAAGAGAACCCTCATACGCTGTTGGTAAGATTGCAAACTAGTGCAGCCACTGTGGAAAACAGTATAGAGATTCCTCCAAAGAAAATTAAAATAGAGCTACCATACGATCCAATAATACCACTTCTAGGTATTTATCTGAAGAAAACAAAAATACTAATTCAAAAAGATATATGCACCCCTATGTTTCTTGCAGCATTATTAGTGTAGCCAAGATATGGAAAATGTGATCTCCATTAATAGATGACTGGATAAAGATGTGGCATATAAATAAAATATATACACATATATAAAAATAATATATATACATATATATAGTTATATATAAATAATGGAATATTATTCAGCAATAAAAAAGAATGAAATCTTGATACTTGGACATCATGGATGAACATAGAGGGTATTATACGAAGTGAAAGAGGTCAGAAAGAGAAAGACAGATGCCATATGACCTCACGTAGATGTGGAATAAAAAATAAATAAATAAAAAAAACAAAACAGAAACAGACTCATAAATAAAGAAGATAAATGGATTGTTGCCAAAGGGGTGAGGGAAGGGGGGATGGGAATTTTAAAAATGTGTCAAAAGAGCAATCTGGCCTGCAGCTGCCATTGGAGCCATCCTCCCAGGCCTGATCACTGCAAACCCCACAGCTGGGGGGTGGAGCTAGAAAGCCAGAAAGGTGGACGTTACCATTCTGTGGATCTCTGGAGAACAGGGGTGGGTCTAACATAGCCTTTAAGATTGGCCCTGAGATTCCTAGTTTGCCTAGAAAAATCTGGAAGTGTAGTTGTCACCTCCAAGAACAAGCAGTCACCTCTTCTCTCCTGTGACTTTCATCCAGGGCACCAGGATTTTTCAAGTGTGGCCCACGTATGAGGACTTCTCATCCCTATCCCAGACCTGCTGAATCAGAATATACAGAGTTCAGCTCTGGAATCTGTTTTTTACAGTTTCCTGGAGTGATTCTTACGTATTCTAAAATTTGAGAACCATGGTTTTACAGGTTCTCAAAGTCTACTTCTAAGGTACTTCTAAACTAGACCTGACAATATATCAAGGTAAAATTTCATCAAGCTGACAGATTCTTTAGTGTTATGTATTTCATTCTTTATTAGGACCAATTAGCAAGAAGTACCTCTCTAGGTAGGCAATTACAAGGACATGAAGATATGTTCATCCTCCTTAATATACATACTTTCCCATGCTCCCTTGGTTTTAGGTAATTTTACCACTCAAATGCACATTTTTTAAAAGATTTTATTAATTTATTTTTAGAGAAAAGGGAAGGAGAAAGAGAGGGAGAGAAACATCAATGTGTGGTTGCCCCTTCGTGCCCCCAACTGGGGACCTAGCTCGCAACCCAGGCATGTGTTCTGACTGGGAATTGAGCCAGCAGCCCTTTGGTTCACAGACCGGCACTCAATCTACTAAGCCACACCAGCCGGGGCTCAAATGCAAATTTTTAAAAAAATATAGTCATTTATTTAACAAATTGCTGAACTAACCAGCACCTGCCATGAGACAGGTCTTCCGTTTGTCATCAACAATATAGAAATTAATATATTAGGATTCTACCCATCAAAGAGTTCACAGTCTAATCCTTTCTTCTTGGTCTCCTCTAGCAGTTGCTACAAAACAACCACCTCATTTCCCACAAAGAAATGTCAGAAATTCCCTAGTCCACTGGTTGTTCACTGTGTACCCTGGAGCTCTGAAGGGCCTCAGATGTTCCCCAGGGGGGTGTGTGCTCAATCAGGAAGGCTCTGTACAACTACCTGCCACTCAACCATAACAGCTCCAGTTTTCTCTACTTATTCTGTATTACATGTCCACATGAAATTTCAAGACAAGAAAGAAACTTTGAAAAATATCACCCTGGAATGTATTTTCAAGCATATATCTCTAACAAAGAGTTTTAATGCTGTATTCCACTCTCCCAATCTCTCCTTCTTGTCTATTTGTCTAATCCTCACCCGAGGATATGCTCATTCTTAGAGAGATAAGTGAAAGAGAGAGAAACATAGAAGTGAGAGGGAAACATCAATCAGTTACCTCTGATACGTGCCCTGATGAGGAATCAAATCCACATCCTTGTGGTATACAGAAAATGCTCCAGCCAACTGAGCCACCCAGCTGGGGCTTGTCTTCTTTTGATAGTTCTGATTAATCAGAATACCTCAAGTTGGTGCTGACATGTCATAAATTTCCCACCAGCTATAATTTGATAAAGGTGTTTGCCCTCAAGGGAGCTAGAGGCAGTTAGAAACACTAACTTTCAGTGAAATAACTGTCTTGGTATTCCATTTGAAAAAAGAATTTTTTGAAACCACGTCAAGCCACACAAGAAAATTCAAAACCACAAACCTTAACTCACCCATTTCCTGCATTCTCATTTCAACCTGTTCCAGTCTTGGTCTAAGCTCATCTCTTTGCCACACTGCCCACTGAGCTGTGGATTAGCACCTCCTTCCACTGAATTAGAAGATATTTTCATTTTCTAATTAATATTTGCCTTTCACATTAAAACCCTAGCTTCAAGTTAGTTCAATCATTCACAAGAACCTATTTGTTAAAAGAGAATTTGGGGGGCCTCTTGTTTGTCATAGTTAATGATGTACATCAATGCATATGCTTCTATCAGCGTGCACATTTAGACACAAAAGTGCCACGGCCCCCAGACCACATTTGAAGACAGGAGGTGGACAGGACCATTTACGGTGTGTAAGCATTCGTTTCTGAAGGGATAAAGCATGGCTAAGTCCCTGAGAATGCATATAGCATCATAGTCTGGCTGAGTGACAATCAAATAAGCTGGGTTGTTTGGCTCTCTATTTCCATATACCTCCGTAGGCCAATAGGGGCTGCATTTTCACATGGGGGTAAGAATACCTGCTTTTCATGGGGTAGCTCTTGTTGAAACAGTTCTTAATAGATAGTAATGGAGTTCTGCCCTTTATTATTTATGTCAGCACTTGAGATGACTAGGGTTACAGAAAGGGCGATTTCTGGAGAAAGCAGTTTGCAGAGACATGAATTTATTCTACTAGAATATTCACTCAACTCTAGTCTAAAGTCACTATAATTATTTGGAGAGGTTTTAAATGTTCTCCACATTGCCGTATGAGTCATTGGGTTTAGGACTTGAGAAAAGCAAAGGCTGTAAATCCCATGACCTCCAAAGGAATGCAGTGATTGTCACAGGCATTCTGGGATGCAGAGCCCCGGCAGGGTCCCAGGCTCTGATTTGCTTTGTGAACTTGGGCATCTTGTCTGATATCTCTAGCTTCATATTCCAGATTTCTCTTTTGAAAGACATAAAATTATCTATCCATTCAACCTCATAGGATTATGATATGGATCAAAATTCTTGACTATGAGAGCATTCAATGAAACCCTGTACAAATGTAGGGGAGAGATGGTACTCTTTTCATAAATATTACTGAGGTCATTAAATGAAATCATCAACTGGACCCAGCCCAGACCATAGACCTTTTTCCAAGCCACTGAAAGCCAGGGTTTCTATGGCCTCCAGCTTCCTGGGTGAAAACACCATTGTTAAGGCTCAGCCAGCAGAGAAAGACCTCTGCGGACCATAGCATTTAGGAAGCTGACCTAGAGAAGAAGAAAACATGCCCAAATAAAAACTATTTACATCCTCTAACTTATTCCTAAACTCATATTTCCTCTCATATATCAGTAAAGGCGCAGCCCAAAGCGTAGAGCAGTGCTAAGCTGCATTTTCTGGAAAATGAGACGTGAAAGGGCTCATTTCATGGAAGACTGCCTATAAGACATTTAGTGGCTTAAGCATAGACAGCACATGAAGAAAATCTTCCAAGATGAACTGAAAGAAAATAGCTCATTTTTGCCTACGTGTTGGCATCATACTGCCAAACTGAGCTATGTACACAGTCTCTTCCACAGTGGTTTTTGGAAGGTGGCAGGCATGCTGGGGCATGTGGCAGGTAACTACCCATATAGTACAAACGCAGGCATACCCACCTGGTGAAAAGTTGTGTGGTCAGGTCACTTCAGGTCACTTGCTCAGAATTAGAAAAGCATAAAATCACCTCCAGGAACGATTGAAAAGAAGAATTCAGGGGTGATAGTGTGGCTGTCAACAAAACCTCTCCTCTCTCTAGCTGCACTAGGGACTCCCCATATATGTCTGAAAGTTGCGCTCTGCACACCTCCCAGGGGGCTCCATTCATGGTAGTACATACACATTAGTACATATGAAAATGACACTCCCTGTACTTGTTCAATGTACAGCCTGCATGGCGGTACACAGCAGGCCCAGGAGAGCCTCTTGTTTATTCAAGAGAGGGAGTGAAGGGGAGGAGAGCAGAAGAAAGAGACGTCACTCACAGACTGCATTCGTGTCCTGGTTTCCATATACACTCTAGACATCGTCACAGACAAGTCATCATGTAACCTCTCTGAGTCTCAGTTTCCTCCTCTGTAAAAATGTGATAATAATAAACTTCCTGGCCAAGTAGTTCAGTTGGTTATAGCATCATCCCAATACTCCAAGGTTGTGAGTCTGACCCCCAGTCAGGGCACACACAAGGATCAACCAATGAATGCATCAGTAAGTGGAACAACAAATCAGTGTTTCTCTCTCTCTCTCCCCTCCCTCCCTTCTTCCTTTCCTCTTTCTCTCTCTAAAATCAACTTCTTAAAATTTTTTTAAAAAGTCTCTACAATATTGCTGGGGTAAATGAGGACTTGGTGAGATCATATAGGTAAAAGTTCCTGATTAACCGGAGAGACTCGGTAACTGACAGTTACAAAATGCACCACTTAATAATGGAAATACATCCTGAGAAATGCATCCTGAGGCGATTTCGTCATTGTGCAAACACCACAGAGTGCACTTACACAGAGCTAGGTGGTGCAGCCTGCCATGTGCTGTACTTTTGTACAACTGGCTGTACAGTATGTTTTTGACACCAGCATTACCAGAAATGTGAGTAGAATACTGTGTTGCACTACCACTTCAGGACGGCTGCGAATTATGGACAACTACCACATTATGACGGCTGTGACGTTACCATGGCTACAACGTTATGATGCTAGGGTGGCTGTACTGATGCTAGAGTGACATCAATAGACAATAGGAATTTTTGAGCTCCATTACAACCCTGTGGGACCACCATCGTATCTGTGGCCATTGACAGAAATGTCACATAGTGCAAGTGTATTAGCATTGACTCAGTCTGCTAAGCAGACACCAGAGGAAGGAGGCCGCCTTTATTTGTAAAGAGCAATAATAATCATGATAAGAATATTCCTTTAAGTAGTGTTTTATGTATTACTACCAAAATAGCCTTTTGTCTGATGTATTACTATCAAAATAGTACCTTTTTTGTAGGTACTATTAGTAGATCCATTTTCCAGATTTAGTTAAGTCACTTCCCCCAAATCACAAAGTCAGTAAATGGAAAAGTCAAAACCCAAATTCCTTGTTTTGACTCAAAGTCCAATGCCCTGTCTCTGAGTCACTGAGCCGGAACAAAGGGCAGGGGCGGGGAGCGTTGCAGGAGGCACCTGAATGAAGCTCTATTGGCACAGTGAGGTTTGCTGCTGAGCTGCTTTGGCAATGGATTTTATGGACTCATGAAAATTTATTTAAGATACTTTCTTTTTCCTCATCAGCCGCCTTGGGACTGCTTTTACACAACTTAGGGACAGACGAGAACAATCAGTTCTCAGGCCACACACAAAACACCAAGAGAACGGAACAGAGACATGGAACTTGAATGTTGGCTCCAGCACGAATTACTTCTAGTTTGAGAGGAAATGTGTTTTGTTTTCTCACCTAATAATAGATGTGTGTGATATGCCAAGATATGAACCAGTTCAACAACTACCATAAAACACAGAATTTTCAAAGGAGCTTAAATCTAATTACATTTCTTACCCTGACCCTGCCCAAGATTCGAATCCTAGCATACTAGTCAAAACTGAGGACTCTGAAATCTAACTGCTTGGGGTTTTATCCTGCTATGTTAAACTTTGCTCAAGGTTCTTCACTGCTTTGTACACCGGTTTTCTTCTCCTCTCTAAAACTGCAATAGTAAATACTGAATAAGCCCTTATAATGAAGGAGTTTCTGTATGGAAAGTAGGCAAAAGAATGCTTGTTACATAGTAGGTGCTCAATAAATTAAGAGTGCATAATAATCCTAAATGTTTCTATAGCTCATACAACAGAATTCAAAATATATGAAACAAAAACTGATAAAACGAAAGAAAAAACAGGCAGATACAACTACAATTTGATCAGAGATCTAAAACACCCACTTTCAATAACTGATAGACCAAGTAAAAAGAAGAAACAGATATAGAAGACTTAGGTAACGCTTTAATCGAGTTGATGTAATAGCTGACAACTACGGAACACTTCATCTAACAGAATACATATTCTCCACGAGCACTGCGATGGACGGAATGTGTGTGCCCTCACTCCAGTTCATGTGTTAAATCCCTGCTCCCCGGCAGTAGGCATGGGGCCTTTGGAAAGTAATTACGATTAAATGAGGTCATGATGGGGCTCCCACAATGAGCTTGGTGTTCTTATAAGAGCAGAAAGAGGGACCAGAGCTTTCTCTCTTCCTATCATGTAAGGACATAACAAGGCTCTCAGCAATCCAAGAAGGGGACCCTTGCTAGGAACTGAATCTACGTGCCTCTTAATCTTGGACTTGTCAGACTCCAGAACTCTGAGAAATAAATGTCTGTTTTTTAAGCCACCCAGTCTATGGTTTGTGTTGTGTGTGTGTGTGTTTTGTTATAGCAGCTCTAAGCTAAAATGTATACATGAAGTCCTAGATTAATTTATCATCCTTATCATCACTATTGAGTATGATTGATAGGCAATACACTACACATATCTAAAGTGTACAATTTGATAAATTTTGATATATGTACACATGTGTTAAACCAACACCGCAATCAAGATATGAACATATCTATCACCCGTGAAAATCTGCTCGTTTCCCTTGGTGATCCATCTTTCTGCCCTCTCCCTGTTCTAAACAACCACCCATTTACTTTCTGTCATAATGGGTTTGTTTGAATTTTCTGAAGTCTTATGTAAGTGGGATCATATAGTACACATTATATAAAAACACCATATAGTTCACACTTTTTTGATCTGGCTTTTTTTGCTAAGCAGAATTATTTTAAGATTCACCTTTGTTGTTGCATGTATGAGTAGTTCATTCCTGTTTATTGCTGAATTGTATTCCAGCATATGTATGCTCTTTAGAATATCTCCTAAGCAGAGAGTTTCAGAGCTCACAGAAATAAAATAAATGTCCACATCAATTACCCCCAAAGTTACATGGCAGGGTAGATCTTATAAAATTTGAAATAATCGCTTCTCTCAAGCTGCTACAAATGAGCAGAGCTATTGATATTGTTTCATGCAAATGATTTAAAAGAATATGGATGATTTCTAATAGTGTCCCATAACCACATTTCTGGTCCTCAGCAAAAGATAGCCCCCAGCGACTCCGAGGACCCAGCGCCTGGGAGGGATGCAGCTGGGAGAAGCAGGAAGCTCACAGGCCTTGGAGTTCTAGCCCAGCTGTGTGATTCGGGCGAAGTCACTTCTCATCTGAGCCTTGGTTTCCTGATTCATAAAACAGGGAAACTGGACAGTGGTGTCTGAGCCTTAGCCTTCATAGACTCTCCGGCCTTGCCCTGTGTCAGCATGTGAGCTCCCTCCCCTTGGCCGTGCTGTATCTCAAGCTAATGCAACCCACTGCTAAGGATGAACCACTCTTTTCTCCACCTAACTGGGCATTCGAACTGCCTAGTAGGAGGTGACTTTTTTAGTTACTGTCCAACTGCAGCATCAACATGAGATTAGATGCTCTTTCTTTCAAAAGCACTTCACTGAAATTAGATGCTCTTTCTTTCAAAAGCCCTTCACTGACAAATTCTACTTAGTAGCAGACTGAGGCTCTCGGCTTAGAGCCTGTCCTTGGCGTGTCTTAGTTGATACTACTTCCAGCTCTGGCACAAATACTACTGCTCTGGCTACTTCTGTAAACTGTGCTGACCCGTGGCCAATTTCCCCTAACTCTGGTCCCTTTGGGGCGTCCCATATTCTCCTGAGAGTCAGCAGGGAAGCAAGAACTGGGACGGGGGTGTTGCAGAGGAGAGGAACACTAGGATGGGAAGCTGGTGTGGAGCCTGAGAGGCAGTGGCTGGATTGAGGAAGCCATGAAGGGGCATTTTTATGGCAGAGATGGAAGGGGACAGGAGCTATTGCACCTCTGTGTCTTCATAGCTGCCTAAGCTCCACACTGTTGCACTCTCTTACAGAACATTCTCTCATCCACTCAGCATCTCACTGCTCTATCTCGTTTGATCTGCACTGTAGCTTGAGGAAGTAGGCAAGGCCAGTTATTATAACCCCAAATTCTATCCCTTTTCCAAAGAGAAAAACTGATGCTCAGAGTGGTTTGATGATTTCCCCCAAACAAAAAAAATCAGGCAGCTCAACCCCAGCCACTTCAGGCTCCAGGTCCTAGAGCCTACACCCCAGAGACACGGACTGAGCACTTTCCAAGTGTAAGCTCCTCGAAGGAATCAAAGATCTGTAAGACATGGCCTCTTCTTTCAGAAACCTTCTTCTCCAGTAGAAAAGGCATGAAGTGGAATTACCGAAAGAGCTGCCAATGAAGTAGGTAGACATGAAAAGAAGAGAGCAAGGGAACTGTGCCTTGGCGTTAGCCTGCCGTTTCAGGTACAGAACCACCGTAGTGCCGAGCAAGCCTTTCATGGGAGCCAGGGAAGAGAGACAATTTCAGTTTCTTTTCTTGTTTTGAGCAGTGATCAAAAGATATAAGAAAAAAGAAATAAGCAAGAGCTATTTAGAGAGGAAATGCCTTGGGCCTTTGCCTAAAGAATTTTTGTTAACACTAACTTGAATTTTTTTTTTTAATTTTAAAAACAAATTAGTGCATTCCAGCTGAAAGGGAGAAAGACACTCTGAATGACTGATTTCTGGTTTGGTACCAAAAAAAGGGTTAACTTGGATTATACCTGCAGCAGTGGGAACAAATTCATTAAGTGAGGACGGGAGTTACATTTTACTTCCCGCTGTTCTCTAGCATTTGAAATTTTGCCATCAGCATGTGTTAGTTTTGTGATCAGAGAGAAATCTGTTTCTTCCTCCACACCCACCTACACTTGTTTTGAGACAAGCAGTGTCTCCTGTCACCCGTAACCGTAACCCTTTTGTAACAACTGGTAACAAAAGAGCTTCCATTTACCGAGTGTTTGCTATAGGTGAGGCCAAGCTAAAGTCTCTAAATATCTTACTTATTCCTTACCACAGTTCTAAGGGTAGGGTCTACCACTCTCTTTTTTTACAGATGAGGAAATGGAACCTCAGAGAGGTTAAGCGGTTTGCTCAAAGTCACCAAGTGCATCGGCCGTGGAGCCAGAATGGCAATGGAGGCCAAACTTGGAATGGCCTCCTAACCGGACTCGCTACCACCATTCTCTGCCTCCTGTCATTGCACCAGATGGAATCACATCACTTACCTGCTTAAAATCTGCGGCACTCCCTCCCGCTTCACCCCTTCCATTACCCAAAGAACACAACCTAAGCCTCTTAACATCTCATTTCCAAGTCCAGTTTGCAACACATTTATTCACATACTCATTATAAGTCAATGGATAATAGCAAGACCTAACATTTGTGTCAAAGCAATTTTGTATACAGCCTCCCCCAAACCATGTGACATAGGCAGGTGAGCAAACAGTTCTAAGCAGTTTCAATCGCTTATCGAGAGGCAAGATGATATGCCTTGACTTTCCTTCCTCTTTCTCACAGTGCTCTGATCTTCCTACCACGTTTCAAGTATGTCAGGTTCCTTCAACCCTCTCTAATTCTGCAGCACCGTTTCTGCTGGTGAGCACCCTTCTCCCTGCCCGGTGAGCACATACTAACTCTTCACGATTTCTCTGGTTCGACTGACCCATCTTTCTTTGGACACCCTTCACAGCCCATTAATGCCCTGCATGATCGCACTGACTACACGAGATTAGATGCATTTGTTTCTTGGCTCTCTTTTCCAGCACACTGTGGACTTCTCTAGAACAGAGATCATGGGCCGTGTGCATGGCCTCATTTAGGAAGTTAGGTTAAACTAGTGATGGAGAATGGAATGGATGAAAAAAAGACATGACTCATAGCAAAGGTGTATTTCTACTGCTTCCAGGATTCATGCAACACTGAACCAATAAGTATCAAGAGTGAGACTTGGTACTAGGGGAAGAGATAAATGGTGGTGTGTTAGGTGTGTATGTATGTGTGCAGAAAAAGAAGGGGCGGGGTGTACATATAGTGGATATACATAGATAATTTCTCTCTTTGTATATATAAAATGTGGGTACATGTACATAGAGTGTGTATACATAATGTGTATACATATACACATATAGTTTGTATAAATATGTGTGCACATAGATAGTACACATACATGTACAGTTTATGTGCATATGTACATATATAGTGAGTGCATACAAGCTTGCCTGTGTACTTATAGTGTATGGATATATAGTTTGTTTTAGGTCTGTACATAAATAATGTGTATATAGTATGCATACATATGAGGTCTGTCCTGAAAAAGTCCAACCATTATCAATATAACAAGAACAGTTTGCACAACATCAATGAAACCTGGCAGCCAAGGAGAGTGGACTGAAATGCTCACGTGCAAACAATGAAAACTTCACTGCACTAGTCAGCGGGGGCAATAGACACCATTGAATGAGCATGAGCACTGTGTGGCCATCACATTCAAAATGACTGAATAGAGCAACGAATCCGCATCAAATTTTGTGTTAAGCTTGAGCATTCCTCCATGGAAACTATCTGGGTGATTTAGAAGGCAGGGCAGCTGTGGGCAACTGGTGATTGGCAGCTTCATCACAAGGAATCACCCACTCATGCATCACATCTCACGCAGACTTTTTTGGTGAAATGTCAAATTACCCAGGTGACTCAGCCCCCCTACAGCCCAGATTTGGTGCCCTGCAACTTCTGGTTTTCCCAAAACTAAAATCACCTTTGAAATGGAGGAAATTTCAGATCATTGATGAGATTCAGGAAAATACAACAGGGCAGCTGATGGCGATTGGGAGAACTGTGTGAGGTTCCAAGGTGACTACTTTGAGTGGGACTGAGGTGTCATTGTGTTAGGTACAATATTTCTTGTATCTTTTTCAATAAATGTTTCTATTTTTCATATTACATGGCTGGATACCTTCTGGACAGACTTCGTATAGAGTGTATATTCACACACATACATGGTATATGTGTGCATGTACCTCATCTATGTGTGTATACTAGAACACAATGCAAGCAGAGATTTAGAGGGTGCACTTGAAGATGGTAGCAAGGACATTTATTAAACACAATATAGATATTTTTTAATAAAATGAGAGGAAGCTTGAGGCTTGCCTCCTTGCTGAGGAGAGAGAGCATCCCCTGAAGAAGAAGAAACAGAATTAGGAAGAAAAATAGCTTAGAGAAATCTCACTAAAACCAAGCAAGAACCACATTCTAAGAAGATGCTGGTTAGCAAAAACAAATACACTGTACCTTTAAAAAACAAAGCCAAGGAAATGGAAAATCGGGGCGGGGGGGCCAGTGGCAGCAGGGGAATTAATGAATTTGACAATTAGGAAGATGGCAGTGAATGGGGTGGGGAAGCTGGGGGAGGTGGTGGGGGTGAAAGTTTCCAGAAGAGGTGGAATGACTCAAGGTAAGGAAGTAGAGTCAGACACACACAGACTCTCTCTCCCACACTTTGACCCCGAAAGGATGGCAAGTGAAGCAGCTTTCGTGCAAGCAAAATACAAAATGGCTTTCTCTGGTTCCCATACATGGGAGAGCTCAAACAGGTTTGGTGACAGAAGACCACAGTCCTGAACTGTTGTCCCAGTATTCACGTCATGAAGCATCAAACATAGCATACATGGCCGAGACCTCCAACCCATCTAATGGTAGCTCAGAATCTCTCACAACAAGTCTATGGGGTGGGTTCTATAATTATCTACACTTTATAGGTAAGGAAACAAGGC
>PVJI01002432.1:0-88022 GCA_004026765.1 Micronycteris hirsuta
TTATGCCAAAATCTCAGGGGCATTTAGGGGCGGGAAGGAGAGGCTAAAGTGCTGAAAGAGGCAAAAAGGAGAGATGTTATTTATATCTCTGTCATGGCATTTTTCCCCCAAACATGTAAAAATAATTTAGAATGTTTTTGAATAGATTTCCAGGGGGCCCAGCACTATTTTGGGCAGCAGTATCCGACAAAAAGTTGTCGGCAAGCCCGCAGATTTGGAACCTTAGTTAGGTTTATCCCCGTGAATGCCGAAAGCCGGGAGTTTATGGTGAGCAGACCTGGATTCACGGTCTGTGTGACTCAGTGAGTGACCTTCAGCCGCCCTTCTCCCTCTCATGCCCTGCTCGGCGCCCCTCACGGGGACGGTGTAAGGGTCAGGTGAGAGTGTGTACGTGCAAATGAGCCACAGCGATAAAGCCCCATGCAAACACGCACTCTTCATCTAAGACAACGGTACTTAGGCTTGCATTTGTGTTAAAATTGCCTGGAAACCCTCTTTCAGCATCTGGGTTTTCTTATCTGGGATAATGGTTAAATACATCTAGGACAGCCATAATACAGATATTAAAATGTAAGATTTTCAAAGAACTGACATTACAGAAAAAATGCTAATGATCTAAATGTTAAGAAAAATATTGGGTTGGCCAAAACATCATATGGTTTTTTTCCCATGAAATAAAATACACATTTTTCATTTTCACCAGTAACTTTATGGACTTGGGTATTTTGAGTATGCCAGCTGTCTCCTGCATGGTAGAATGCTGGCTGCTCTCCACTAAAGTCTCGATTTGTTCACTATCAACTTCAGCTGCTCTACCTGACCATGGACCATCGTCCAAAGAGAAATCTCTAGTACGAAACTTCGCAAACCACTTTTGACACATTCACATCACTCACAGCACCTTCTCCATACATTGCACAATCTTTTTCTGCATTTCACTTGCGTTTTTGTCTTTTTTTTTTTTAAGATTTTATTTCTTTATTTCTAGAGAGAGAGGAACAAGAGAGAAAGAAATATCAGTGTGTGGTTGCCTCTCTCACACCCCCTACTGGGGAGCCGGGTGGGCCGGGTTGTGGAACCCAGGCATGTGCCCAGACTGGGAATTGAACCAGCAACCCTTTGGTTCGCAGGCCAGCAGTCAATCCACTGAGCCACATCAGCCAGGGCGTTTTTGCCTTTCTTGAAAATAATAAAGCATAAGAGGCCAAAAATGTCGCTTATTTTCTTCCATCTTCAATATTAAAATGGCTACATAAAAATTCACCAATTTTAATAATTTTTTAAATGTGCGTTGATATGACAGGTGTCACAGTACAACCTAACAAAATTGTCTCGAATGCAGTTAAAGACAAGTAAGCACGACTGAAGCCATCATACAGAAAAAAACCAAATGAACTTTCTGACCAACCCAACGTGTGTGTGTGTGTGTGTGTGTGTGTGTGTACAGGGTCCGGCAGAAGTAACACCTGCTTGAGTGCGGTTGGTAGGGTAACAATATGGGTGTAATAATTTATGGTTTTCATTTGAACATTTCACCTAAAATGTCATATGGTGCGCTTGAGTGTGATGTTGCTATGTTACAGAATTACCTGCTTACAATTTTGTAATAAAAGAGTTTGTAATAACAAAGGGGCGTTACTGGTGCTGGACCCTGTATGTCTGTCTGTGGCTACAGGACGTACACGGAATGCGACGCGGAATAGAGGGCAAACACAGTTAATGTTAGAGAGTCTCTTTTACAGTGTTTATCAGGTTTGCCGAACTTCTCTACTTCACTGTTTAAGAAAGAACCATGATCAACGTCTCCATTTACACTCACCAGATCGATATTCTGCATTATATCCTGAAACGAAGGGTGAGTCCGAAACTGCTCGAAGAGGTCCCGCTGGTAGAGCAGAGCGTACACCAGGTTGGGGTTGTGGTGCAGAGAGCTGGTCAGGCAGGAATTGATGATCTCTAGCATCATTCGAATCACTTCTTCGATGACGTTCAGGTCCTGCGCCTGACAAAGAAAACCCCATGCGGTCACTACTTTTCTCCTTGACCCAGAATTAATTAGAATGAGAGCAACTGCTTAAAAGTTATGACAGTGGAAAGCTCATGCCAAAGGACTCTTTCAAGGTTATTGTTTTTCCAGAAGTTTTAGAATTAGATTTATCAGTTACTAAAGGATTTCAGTTAAATTTTCTTGAATTTATATGGTGATAATTAGGATCTTCCTGTAATACATTATAGACTCGCCAACCTAGAAGGAAATTTGGGGCTCACTTAGGCCCTCACCTAATAGATCGTTGTGAGTATTCTCCTTGCTGTGTCACATGCAATCATTGGACTTCCAGGATGTGATGCGGTGCGAGGGTCTTACCGTTTCCACTAAAAGTGTGTATTTCAGAATATGACCTCATTTTTCTGCACCTTCAATTCAACCTTTATATTTATAAAGGCCCAACCGTTTTGTTTCTGTTCCCTCAGAGTCAACAGTCTTTGGGAATCTGAGCATGAAACAGGTATAAGACAGCAAAACTCAAAGCAGGCAATCAACAAACCTCTTGGAAAAAAGAGTAATGTTATATGTAAATACAAGTGACCTCTCTTCTTGAGTTTTCTTATCCTTTGCCCGTTGAAGCAAAATTATAACATTGTGTGACGGGGCTCTCAGGAAACCTTTGATAGTGCCCAGTTCAAAACTTGTGTTTACTGAGCTTTCAGTTACTGTAGCTTTCTTTTTTAAGTTTTCTAAATAACTAGTTCTCTGTCACATTCTCGTTTCACTTCTCCTTGTTTTTACTTTATAATTATTTATTCTTTTTTATGAGTATCACCCCTGAATGTATCTTTGAGGACACTAAGAAGAGTATTTTCAAAACGACTGTTACTTTCCAGTTCCGTTTGGATACTACGCTTACGTTAGTTACGACCAGGACTATGAGGCTTCCTTCCCAGGGCTCAGCACGCGACTGGGCACTCCGGTGCACAAGCAGGCTCACGCAGCGCGCTCTTCCTCTCCCAAGCCTACAGGTCGTGCAGCGGCTTCCCAGAGTCTGCAGCCGCCTCGTTCTGAAGCCGGACCCTAACCCCTGCCCGCAGTCACCCTGAAGACAGCCAGGGCAGGGCCTGTCACCAAGGCAGCATCGGTTTGGCCCACGATCCCACTGTGAGGCTGGTTCTGTGTCCTCCTGCCTCCCTCACCATAGAACTTAAGAGCCATCATGAACACCTTTGTTCAGGTTCTTTTCAGTAAAAAATCGATTCCGCTTTCCAATTTCTAGCAGGGAACCTAGTGCCAGTGTGCTGCCTCCCACCTGGGCACCTGGTGCCGTAGCTGAGCTCCCCGCCGCTCCTGCCTCCTTCCAGACCGGAAGCTCCGCGTGCTCACTGCTTCAACTCCTTTATCTATTTCTGCTCTGAGAAACGTCTACCTCATCTGCGGGTGTCGCTATGTGTTTCAAATGTTCTCTTGGTATTTCTGTGTTTCTGGAGCAAAGGGAAGTGAGTGACCTTCAAATCGAGAACTGGCAACATAATCTTGACCAGAATGCTCTCCAATTATTTTCATCTCTTGCTGGAACTTGAGTTAGTCCAAGAGGAGGAAGAAGGAGAGACTTCAGGCTGCAGAATGCTCTCTCAAAGTCGCTTAACAGTAATCCAGCGAGACAGCATGACTGCCAGTCAAAACGTCAGCTTTCTGCAGAATTTTATGTTTATAAAAATATTTCACATACCCATGTATGTTACATCCTAACATATGCAACTTAAATTTCAAAAGCAAATTACCTGTTGAAAGTTTATAATTTGTGCTTTTAAACACACTGATAATTTATCCTCAATGTCTGAATGAGTAATCTGCTGAAACAAGTTGGGTAATATACCCAACGCCCAGATAGGCGTCTGCTCGTTTAAACCCAAACTAAACTACTGACCATTTATTTGATTCCCAAGTCAGGTAAAGTATAAACTGGAAACTTTACATCAATAAGCATATTCCACATTAGTTCTTACTTTGCGTCAATCAATCTGACGGAAGGCTCTTTTAAGAATTATACTAACTCTCTTACATTTAAAGGAGTTTCTCTCGTTTCACTTTTATTTTTTATCACCACCTGAGGATATGCTTACTGGTTTTAAAGAGAGGGGACAGGGAGGAAAGAAACATCAATGTGAGAGAGAAATATCTATCGGTTGCCTCTTAGCACACTCTCAACTGGGGACCTGGCCCGCCATTCAGGACGTGCCCTGACAGGGAGTCCGTTTGCGGATGATGCCCAGCCCACTGAGCCACCCCAGTCAGGGCCCACCCACGACTTCAATCGTCCCCCAAGGACGGGCTATTCCACTGCGTATGTTGTTTCCTAGAAATCGCGCTCCTGTGGACCCTTCCATTTGTGTTACATCAAGTGCGGCTGCAAGGCACCCAGCAGGTCATGATATAATCACGGGCCAGAGGGGTAAATTATGTACCAGGGGACTCTGAATTACTACAGACAAAGTATCAAACTTTTGACTAATTCCAATTTCCAAGGCAAACTATGCCAATAATTACAATCCACAAGTTACCCAAATTTTCAAGTTGCTACCATGACTAGATTCTACTACACATGGCAATACACAAATGAAATCCTTTACATTTCATTCTGAAAAAGCACTATTGGGTAATAATCACCACTCACAAAACAGATGAAAAATTAGCATGAATTTGATTAGAGTTTCTTTAAAATCATGAAGTCATCCATACCTCAGCATTTAAAGAGACCTAAAAGGTTATCTGATCTAATCACTATTTGGATGTCAGCATTTCAAATGGTACTTAAAGAAAGTTGCTCCTGGATTCTTTTTTCCATGAAGATTAAAGCCCTTAAAACAGTGTAACACATGGTAAGTACCATGTGAGTGATATTTAAAAATATATATATATAAAAGTATTTTAAAGGAGAAAAATCACTTTAATTTTGTGCATTACAAAAAAGATAAATGACTTTTCAAAACTGATACATTAATTCAATCACTATAACTATAAAGAACTTAGAAATCACACTTCTTAGTCTTAACTATAAGCCCCCAATTCTACTTCTATTAATTAAAAAAACTGGTCCTTTAGTGGACAATGTATAGGTAAATTAACTTACATTTATGGAGTAATATAAGGTTTTATAAAAACACGTTTTTAAAAACTAACCATGTTTCATTTGTACTCTGTTAAAATTAGCTTTGTCAGAGATAAAATCCAATGACTCATTAGTAGAACAGCAAAACACGTGGAGAATATCGTACCTTTTTCTTTTTTTTTTTTTTTTTTAAGATTTTATTTATTACTAGGGAGAGGGGAAGGGAGGGAGACAGAGAGGGAGAGAAACAGCAATGTATGGTTGCTCCTCACATGGCCCTCACTGGGGACCTGGCCTGCAACCCAGGCATGTACCCTGACTGGGAATCGAACCGGGACCCTTTGATTCCCAGCCCGTGCTCAATCCACTGAGCTACACCAGCCAGGGCTATATCGTACCTTTTTCATTCACAGTATTTTATTTTTAGCACACAGTTTCCATTCCAGGAGTGGATCCCTGATCAAACAGACTTTCTTCTCAAAAAAACCTCCAAACTTATTTTATTGCAGAACATCTCAAATGTAGAAACGAGGACCCTGAGAAAACGGTTGTTTTCAGATGTTCCTGGCGGTGTCCGTACGTGGCAGTAAGGAACTGCGGAGCCAGTTCTGTGCTAAGTGGTGACTTCGCGTCCAAGGGACAAGTTGGCAGCTGGGGGAGTATCTTACCCTGTCAACGGCACTCACGGCTGCCTCATTATATAAACTTCCTTTTCCCTTTTGAGAGGGAATTTATATAGTTAAATAGTTTCAAATCATTTATTTTTAGTTTCCTTAAGAGAAGCATATGTATCTTGTTTGTATTAGTTTTGGGGAGATTCCAAAAAAGTTGTCTAAATTTCCTGCATTTTCAGCAGAAAATAAAACCTTCAACAAAATTAACGGGACACTGCCAGGGTGGGGAGGGACGGGGAGGAAACGCACAGGCAAGCAAGCCTCTTTTCAAAGCGAGCGTGCCAACAGCCTTCGGATCCACTCATCTGGTGATGCGTTATCGTTGTTAAGTCACTGGTGCTCAGATTGAAAGGCTTTGTGGCCACGTTATCTCCAGCCCGAACCGGATCTGTCCCAATGTATCGAGCCTCCTACAGCAAGAACTAGCTTTATATTACAGGCAGAATCACAGCTGAAGAATAAATACCGTGGCCAGATGAGACAAAGTGTAACCTTAATAATTCGAGGGGAGGGAGGAGGTGGCGAACGGCAGGCCGTGGGGGTCCTGTCGTTCTCGTGTGGGAATGTAAAACGACATGTTCTTCTTCTTCGCTCCTTGGACAGGGCTTGAATGTGGCCCACAAGCCTAAACTAGAACCCTGGGAAGTCTGTTATTGAAGACACCGTTGCTGGTGGCAGGAAGGCAAGATGATGGTGGCTGCGAGGGGTCACTGGCTAACTTTACAGGTTTTTCCATACTTGGAAAATAGCCAGAGAGCTCACAAAAGAGGAATGTTCTCATTGAAATCCAACTAAGTCGCAGCCCCCGACAGTCATGTCACCTTAGCAGGTTGTTCACCCTGGGCAGAAAGTGGGGTGCAGGAGAGTTAGTCTCCCTTTTCCCAGGCCCTCCCACAGGCAGGAGAGAGCAGGCATACTCCTGAGCCAGGGGGCTTTCACAATGCAATGGTTTGCCTTAAGAATTAGTGTTGATTTCCACTCTTCTTCAAAATACATTAGTGCTCTATCATAAAAAGAAATACTCCTCTACCCTATAAAAAACTAATATCCAAGTAAAATAATTCTCCAGGAAGATGCATCTTTTTCTTTTTTTTTTAAATGGCTTTGACAGTCTACTGAGGGCTTCCCCTCATCCCAACCTGAGATACCAGACCCCAGGTCTGGTCCCAGCTCAGCCAACCACTAGTTGCGTGACCTTGGGTAAGTCACGTGACCGAAGCAGTAGTCTTTTATTTGCAAAAACAAGTGCTTATGAGATTGAAAAAGTTCCCTCCTAGTTGTAAGTCTTAGTTTCCATTAAGAATGGAGAAAATACGGCATTTAAAAAGTAAATTTTATTAGAGAAACCCAAAATGTGATTAACGTAGAAAAATCTCTAGGGTGACCTCAAGCTTCAGTAGAGTCCAGAATTTACTTTAGAGGACCCCGCACCTGAAACAGAAGCATTGCTAGTCCAGAAGGAAAAGACCCCAACAAGCTCTGGGAGTAAACAAGTGTAAGGCTACGTTTGAAAATAATCATTCTCTAAACCAAGGAACCTACTGGTTCTTCTATAACCCATTCCTCTCAATGTTTGTGGATTATCTTTGACACTGTTAACGTGCAGCAGGGAAATAATCTCTATAAACTTGAATACGTTGTGGATTTCACATCAGAGACTCGTGATGTCTGGGGTCCTTTCTTCATTCTTCCTTGGGAGGAAGAGTCACTGGGGCTATTAGGGGCAGTGAAGAATCATGTACAGGGAGTGAGCACCCTGAAGTTTAAATTAAAAAAAAAAAAAAAAAAAAGCAAAACCAGAGGTAGCTGCAAGTCAGTAGAGAGGGGCCCTAGACTGGGTCCTAGTCCCGGCTTTGCCGTGGACTGGACAGGTCACTTTCTGGGCCTCAGTTCCTGCGAATGTGGAATAAAAGGGCCTTCGGCAGGGAAGCTCTGGAAGGAGCCGATTGGCTTCTGCTGAGGATGTGGAAAGCTGCAAAGAATGCCTCTCCTGCCCGATCAACCCAGAAAGTCCAGACTGTTTAGTAAGCTTTAAGTCTTCTTAAAGCCATTAGAGAATGGCGACAATGATTCTGTAAGGCAACCAAGTGAAACGAAGCCCCAAGAGGACCAGCCCCTCTGCGGAGAGGAGGAACACGAGCACTCCCTTGCTTTCGGCAGAGCGCAGGAGGAAGAGGGGGTTTCCACAGACGTGGGGAGGAAGAAATCAGTTAAAATTTCAATGAATTCTTTTTTTAATTATATTTTTCCCATCACCATTTATTTCCTTTATATCCTCTTCCACCTCCAGCCCCCACCCAGCAGTCACCACACTGCTGTCCGAGTCCTTGAGTCCTTTTTCCTTTTTGCTCCATCCGTCCACCCTACAACCTCTCCGCCCAGAGCTGTCAACCTGCTCTCCATCTATGAGTCTGCCTCTATTTTCCTTGTCAGTTCAGTTTGTTCATTAGTTTCCACACACAAGTGAAATCACATGGTATTTGCCTTTCTCTGACTGGCTTTTCAATGAATGCTTGAAGGCTAAGTGTGGTCTAATACGTCCGTCTGGAAAGGTGGAGGCCCAGCCCCAGCGGAGCGCGAACTCACTGGGAAGCTCTTTCCTACCGCGACACCAGGTAACTGAGGGCCACCACCGTGACACGCAGCAATGAGAATGGGTACTGAGGATCTAAAATTAGATGCAATTGCCCTGGCTGGTGTAGCTCAGTGGATTGAGCGCGGGCTGGGAACCAGTCGGTCCCGGTTCGATTCCCCGTCAGGGCACATGCCTGGGTTGCAGGCTGGGTCCCCAGTGGGGGCCATGTGAGAGACAACCATACATTGCTGTTTCTCTCCCTCTCTGTCTCCCTCCCTTCCCCTCTCTCTAAAATAAATAAATAAAATCTTTAAAAAATAAAATAAAATAAAATAAAATTAGATGCAATTCTCACCCTGTATTTCATCCTGGAGTTATAACATCCTGTCAAAATCTGTAAGGCAGACATTTCTCAAAAATGCTTTTTTTGAGCTCTGTAAGGAATTGAACATTTAAAAAAGGGAGCAAAAGCTTGTTATTTTTATTTGGCAATAATATTGCAAATATAATTGAGAAATGCTGAACCTCAATCTAAATACTAAAAACTATTTTCATAGATTCAAATAAGGAGCATTATTCTATATATTAAAGACTCTCTAGCTTTATGGAAAATTGGCCAGAATATAGAAGAGGAATTCTGTGGCAGAGCAGTTAACAGCCCAGCCTCTGACCTTGGCTCAGTCAAGGTTAATGGCAAAGAGGGTGACGCAGTCTGATGCTACAACCTGACTGGCCTTTGAATCCTGTTCTACTATTCACTGCTTATGTGACCTTGGGCAAGATTCTAAACCTTGATTTCTTCATCAGCAACAGTGTTACAGTAGAGTGGAAACAAACTAATGAATACACAACACTCCTACCCCAATGCCTAACACGTAGTAGCAGCTCAAGAAACTGTTGCTTTTACCAGTCAAAGCAATAGCAGTAATGAGCGAAAGTTTCCTATTAGATACAGACGCATTTGGGAGGTACAGCAACTCTACCAGGCACAATGTTTCCTGACTTGAACTCTTATGTCTATTTTAAGAGAAGTGCTTCCATGACATTGAAATTTGGATCTCAGATAAGGTCAAGTTCAAGGAGTTCATCATCACCCAGCCTTTATTATATGAAATGTTAAAGGGATTTATATAAGACACAGAGGGTTATCAAAAGGGGAGTGGGTAGGGGAGAGAGGGGGGGAAAGGTACAGTGAATAAGTAGCATAAACGGTAGGTAGAAAACAGACAGGGGCAGGTTAAGAATAGTATAGGAAACGTAGAAACCAAAGAACTTATATGTATGACCCATGGACAAGAACTAAAGGGCGGGGGGGAAGTGGCGGGGTATGCAGGGCAGAGGGGAATAAGGGGGGGGGGAATGGGACAACTGTAATAGCTTAATCAATAAAATATATATTAAAAATAAAAATAAAAAAAGAAATTTGAATTTTAGAACATTTGAGTGCATTACAATGAAATGCACTGAGCTGTGAATCTGAGATCTTTAACACCTTAAATGCTATTGTTTTACTAAATGGCTAACCTCCTTAGGAAATATGACGTTAATATCCCAAGTCTTATGCTAAAATACACGTGACTTTTGACTAAAGACAGCTGATTTGAAACCATTGCATTATAACCATATCCCATATAATGACCAAAAGTTGTATTTATGGTTTGCTTAATGACTGGGACCAAAGCCTTCATTTTGTCCAAACAACTGCCAGTGCTTATGATTCAGTCAAGGTCGATGGCAATGAGGGTGACTCAGTCTGCTGCTACAATTAGAGCAAGGGATCACTTGAAGAAGTTGCCATGGAAACTGTCTATCGCTCAGCAATGAGGATTAAAGAAATTGGGGCAGCAATCCTGTATGACATTTGCAATTTATTTCTTGTGGTAGACGCCAATTTTAAAAGGTCCTTAAAGTAAAGAAGGATGCTCACTAAAGGAAGAGTTACTAAACAAGACGTCTTCAGTCTGTTATTGGACTGATATTTTGAAAAGCCTCAAGTACACCTGAAAACAAAAATAACCCAATTCTTATCTTGCTGCTGTTTGTGATATACAGTTATGAAATAAAAAAATCTCATTCATTATTATCTATTTTTGTGCTTCTGTACTATAAGTTAGTTTTGAGGAATGCAACATGTGTCACATTCATAAGGGTCTGACTTGGAATGGCTCAGCTCGGGATCACTGTCTAGCAATCAATTACGTCATGAGCTGGGGCTGCCCGTCAGTTTTGCTATATGGTGTCAATTTCTTTGGAAGAGAAAGATGCCTAATTTTATTTTCTGGACAAAAGTTTGTAGAAACAACTACCAATATGTCAAAGATAAAATAGGGTGGGGAAACCCTAATGGAGCATGAACAAGATTTTTTATTTAAAGGCAAACAAAAAGTTGATATAGTCTATATAGAAATATTAAAAAAAGGCTATTAAAGGTAACTCTTCAGTCAAAATCTAGTTGGCAAGAACTACAATTCTGGCCTTTCCTTTTTTCCATCACTTTCTTTAGTCTATTTGTATCAATTTGGGAATAAGGAAAAGATTTTGTTGTAAGAAAGATAAGAGAAGCAAATAAAACACATTAAGGTTAATGCATACATTGTAACATTCAGCAACAAAGCTAAAATTCACTTAGTAGCATTTTCATAAAAGTGACAGTGCAAGGAAGTAATATACTGAGGACGCAGCTTTTTCTACAACATAGAGACCATTAATTGGCAATTTAACGATAATCCTCTTTGGCTGACTGTCCTGTAAGAGACAGGCAGTTCTGGATTTTCTTCAGTTAAAGGAAAACCATGGTTTCCTTAAGGTCCAAAGTCAGAGGTGTTACTGGACACACACCAGCTCCAGTGGGACAGGCAATGTGTGTGAATGACAGGTGCGAGGTGCCACGGGAAGTTTTTTGCATTTCACTCAACTTTGGCACAGACCTAAATGTGCACAGTAGCAATTACAGAAAAATATTTACCAGTAGCATAAAACCAACGGCTAGTTAAAACTTTCCTGAAAATCGCTTGGCTTTAACAAAAGACCACACTGGGAGTCAGGTGAACAAGAATCTCAAACATCCAAAGAACAGCAACCACAAATGGCGGTACACAGTAAAACCGATTTCAGTAACTCGCAGCCAGCCCTCGGCACCCACGAGGAAGTGGGTCCAGCCCCCAGCCCAGGGTACCAACATCTGTGGTGCTCAACTCCCTTATCCAACATGATGCAGCATTTGCATACAACCCTACGCATGTCCTCTCAAGTACTTTACATTCTCTCTAGATTACTTATAACGCCCAATAAAATGTCAGTGCTACATAGCTGTTACACTGTATTATTTAGGGAATAACGTCAAGAGAAAAAGCCTGTACATGTTAAATACTACCCAGCAATACGCTTTGACACTGCGTCTTTCCTTCCCCTGAATATGTTCTTCCTGAGGCTGGTTGTACCTGCGGATGTGAAGCCGCAGATATGGAGGGCCAGTTGCTGTCTTAACAAAAATGCCTCTCTGCAAGCAAAATTTTTAGGGAGCAGCTTCCCCCCCTTGTGTTTGATTTATATTTAGGAAACATACTATAACATTATTTGAACTAATTTATTGGTTATTATTCAACAGTCGTTGTTAACTCTAACTCTTTGGTATGCCAACAAGCCAAATAAAAGAATGATTATAACTTTCTTAATGACTTCAGCTTTATGTCAATTAAATTTGAGTAAATGGGATGAGGAATCAGACATGTTGAGAGAAAGAAAGAATACTAAAACCAAAGCCCGACAGAGGCGCAGAGGGAGAAAGTAAATTGCATTAACCGTGCAAACGTAAAAACTAGTTATGAACTGCCTTTTATGCAGGAACTCCAAGCAGGTACTCTGAGTGCTCCTCACGCCTCCTAAGACCTCTGACAGCAGCGAGCACACCGGCCGCTCACCTGCTCTTCTCCGCTCCCCGTTAACTTACAGGCCGTGGCAGGTCCGGGTCAAGGAGCTCCAAGGAGCTGTTTTCTGGAACTCCTTCAGTTTACCAGGCTAACTGACACAGTGTAACCCCCCCCCCCCCCCCCCCCAGCAGCTCATCAGCCGACACACATCCCAGACGATATCTGTCTGTATGACTGGTGTGACGAAAAGGCGGCGGACGACGCACTGGATCAAAGCAGTGACCAGCGGACGCAACCCCTGCCTGGGTGAAGTTCAGACTCCAACGGCAGAGAATGCCAACTGCGGGAAGTGCTGTGAGGCAAGGAAAAGGGAGAACAGGGAGGATGAGTCAATGCCATTCGGACCAAGACCTGAAAAGCAGCACAGGAAGTACCCCACGGAAGACTGCACATCACGACGCTCTCTAGGGTTTCAGCCAGTGTCATTAATGGGCTTCCAACTGAATAAGGAAAAATATCAGAAGAAAATGCCTAAGTACAGAATGCATAATTTATTAGCAGTTTTAGTCAATCTCTCTTGAATCGCCAAAATCAGACTATGCTTAACAGAGTGAGGGTGCTGATGAGCCTTCCTTCACAGGCTAAGACTTTGAGGATAATATATTAATCTCATTTTTAAAAATGATCCCAAATACTTACTGTACATACGGGTTTGGTTTCCTGTTCTTATTTCTCGTTTCCCTAAACTTCTGTTTGAATTTTATCAAAGTAACAAATGAGCATAATTCAAAAGTCCAGCATAATTCATACGACCAGATCCGAAACCGGAGCACGGCCCCTGTACACACTCTCCCCCTTCCCCTAATTCCCACTCCCCGCTACCTTTGTCTTCTTATTCAGAAATAATGTCTGTGCTGGTATTTTTTAATTTTTAATGTTCAATGATCTATTACTGCTTCTACTCGAGTAATCTACTGATTACTCAAAGAATGAGGCTTTTCTATTTCTAAATTAATTTTAGAATCAGCTTAAGTGTTTCTAATTTACTAAACTATGAAATACTCATTTTTTAAGCCATCCTAGGAAGGAGACAACTAAGAAGAAATATATCTCTAAAGCTACAATCCTGAAAGAAATGAAACTAAGATTTAACTGGGAACCCGAGAATAAGATCATACTTCAAATTTTAGGGCACTGCTTTGAGACAACGGCAGGTGACAAACCCCCTTGTATCTGGGTCCCTTAGCTGCAAACCTCCGGGAGAGGGAGGGATAATTTCTCATGCTCTGTTATTAGAGTAAAACCCGAGACTGCGGCATTTTCCAGCGCACCTTCTAAATTCAGCTAGGCCTCTCTTAGCTGTACCCCGTGGTCACTCCCTGTGACGGACAAATTTATTTTGTACCTCTCGGAACATGATGAATCCTAGGTGGCTGTTTCATTCCTTTTCTTTTTCTCTTTTGTTTTCTTTCCTTTCTTTGTAAGAGGCTGGCATTCCCAAGAAGGCACAGCAGTGATCCTGCAGGCTTCTCTCTTGCTCCTGTGTTATTACATTGAATTCGTATGCTTTCATAGCTTTGTACTTACGCCCACGGGCTTTTGCACAATGGGTACCCATTCAATAAATCCAGAAATAAATGGCTTGATGACTGTAAGTGCTTTGAACTCAATGGACAGAAGGCTCTACATAAGTAATATAATAGTAAGGACGGTAGGATGGAAAATTGAAAAGAAAAAAAAAACAATCTAAAGCTTTTACAAAAGCCCAACACACACACACACACACACACACACGTCTTCATCCTTTGTTACACAGCACTCATTTCCCTCATTTGTACGCAGTTCTCAAAACCTCTTCCTCTGTACTTTTTGAGGAAAATGACAAACACGCAAAAATACATTATACATGCTTTCAAAGAGTATTTCCTTTGAACTGTGGATGGGACAGTGAGTTCAAAGCTTATTATATAATAATGTAAGAGATACTTAAATGTATCGTGCAATCTCATAAAAATAACTCCAGTGCTACAATGAAGGCATTCGGAGCTCCTGTAACCTGAGTTGTACAAACACGCTTTGACTTCACTACTTTTCACTTGGTTTATTAAGCATAATTTAATTTAAAATTTGAGAGACACATAGACTTCAAGATAATTAATCAGAATATTTCACTACTATGAGGTTATTATGAATTATTATTATTTAAGGCACTGCTACAAAACTTGCATTTTAAACAAGCTTAACTCATTAGTCCACACAAGAACCTCATAAAGTTGGGTGTGCTGAGAAATAGGAACAGGGATATAGACATATTTGAAGGGAAAGAAAGGCTGAATAGGAGACTGAGAATAATTAATGTTACACTCTTTCTTTCCTAAACTTCAGTTAAAAATATCTAATCCCTAAAAGAATCCTCTCAGGTCTAATGTAGCTACCTGTCAGTTTATACTACCCAAAATAATCCCCATTTTTACACCACCAGATACCACCTGTTTTGCCCAAACTAGTGGATACGTTTTAACCCTCATCTTGTCCTCAATCTTTGACCCACTGCTGTTTTAGCACTTCTTCCTCTGTAAGACAGGCCAGTTGGGCACCATGCACCCGGGGTATCCCTGTTAAAAGCACTTCCTCTTTTATTCAAATTCTGAAGGTTGGAGGCCCCTCAGAACTCTGGACTGGTCCTTCTACTCCTCTCCTGCCACCCTCTCTCACTATGCTCTCATCAATTGCCATGACTTTGAATGTCTTGTGTAGGCTGCTGACACCTACATTGCTGTCTCCAGTCTAGACTTCTCTGTGTTCCAAGCCACTGTCTTCTCTCACCAGGATGGTTTAGCTGGCTTCTCAGTCTCACCTCTTACCTCTTTAAATCATTGCTCCATTAATACTCTTTCAAAGGTACTTCCATTGTTCAGAACCCTCCAATGACTTTACGCTGCACTACGTGGGTAACCACCCCAATCCTTACCACGAGCAGCCCACCAGGCCTGGCACATCCTCGCACTGACCATGTTCCTCTCCAAGATGTCTGCGCCTGTTTACGGATTGCTGGGTAGGCAGAGCTGCCTCAGGGTATTTGCACATGCTGTGCAAGTCACTCTACCCCCACTCCTCCTCATGGCTGACTCATGCATCTGCCAGGTTTCAGTTAAATGCCACTTTCTCACAGAGCAGGTATCTCCACCTCCCCTATACCCCCAAATCTAAATTAGATGCTCACAATTCTCTTGAATTATGTCAGCTATTTTCCCTAGACCTATTTATAGTTTTCTATTCATTTGTTTGCTACATGGTTTTTCCCTCTACTAGCTCTCTGAGGGGGTGGGCAGGGTCCATGTCTGTTCATTCATGATTTTGTCTGCTTACATCTGATACCTAACAAGTCCTTCTAGGCACAGGATTGTCACGGTTCTTGAAAAAGAGCAGGCTAACACTGGGTATCACTATCCCAGTTACCCTTTAATCTGCCACAATCACTGACAACAGAGCACTCCATCACTCCTCTACAGAGAAAGGCAGTGAGGCTCCACTGATGCACAAAGGAAAGGCATATGCTGAAATTTCAAAAGTTGAGAAAAAGATACAATTTAATAGTATGTTCTAAAGCCCACAATTGAATCAGATATAGATTATTCTTATGTTCAGATAAATTTTGCCCAGCAAGAATATATGGAAAAGCTCATCTTAACTTCCATTCCTGAACAACTGATAAATATATTTGAATGACTATAATCATGATGTGATAATATCCACCATTTACTGAAAACCTACTATGATAAGGCATTAGCCAAGAATTAAACTCACTTCTACAGAGAGGATATTAGTCTCCTCATTTGACAGATCACGGAAGCTCAGAGAGCTGTAACTTCTCTAAGGTCACACACTAAATATTCTCTAACCAAGGTAACATATCTATGAAGCGCCAAAACTGCGAGTGAACTCAAGTCTAACCTGCAGCATAGACATATTCCATTCTGCTGCAGTGCCTGAAAAGAGACTTCTAACTGGCCTTCCTCGGCATTCAGTGACGGGAGAACAGAGGGCGTATTTCCCCGTCACGGAGAGGGAGAAGCTGCAGCGGTAGCAACAGTGACCACTGATGTTCCGGTCGCACTTGTTGTACATCACACATCGAACTGAGTGCTCTCTGGGCATTCCCCCATTTAATTCTCATGGCGATCCGATGGGGGAGGTAGAATTATTTTCATGTAATAAATAAGCAAACCAAAGATCAGAGGAGTTAAGAAGCTCAAGGTTACATGAAGGTTAAACCCAGTTTTTTCAGGTCCCAGTGCTCATATTCTTTAACAACAACAGGAAATTGTAGTAAAAAACACATAACATTGACATCTTCACCATTTTTCTACCAGTACAGCAGCGCTCAGTGTATTCACGCTTTGTCCTGCTTTATTTTCCCACAGGACCTTCTAACGCCTCATTCATTCAACCATTCATGCAATCACTCTACACCTCTCTTCCCTAGAATGTAGGCTCATGAGAGCAGGAGTTTTTATCTTCACTGACGTCTTCACAGGGCAGGAAAAAATGCCTGGAAAAACAGTAGTTGCTCACTACTTGTTGGATGAAAGAATGAGGCCTGCCAAGCGCCACACGGAGTGTGCTTGTGCACACGCGACTCCTCCGTGACGGCGCTGCTGTCAGCCTGCAGAGCACTGGCGATCGGGCGGGGCGCTCGTGATGGGTGTGGGAAACTTGGGGCTCAGAGTCGGTTAGTAAGCTGAAGCGCTCCTAATAATGAAACGAAAGTTACTCTTATTCTAACTTGAAATCACAGGCCAGTATGACATAACTTCGTAGGAAAGATAATGCCTGGTTATTAAAGGCTCAGTACATTTTTAGGCTTCGAACATGACCCTAAAAAAGGAGATAAATCATTAATTCAAGCATTCAACTGATCAATTAGCACTGCGCATTAAAGGAAAACAAGATGTGTTTCAGAGCAACTTGATACTCTCCTCATGACCTCAGGCAAAATACAAATTTGAGAACATAGAAAATACCAGGTGAGAGATTACACGTGACCCAAATGTGTGAAAATAATTACCCATGCCTGCCCTATTGATTATTAAACAAACAGGCTAAGCGATTTCATTCCCGTGGTACCAAGTACATTTTAGGAAAGAAATTTAGTTCTTATATGTCACCTATCCGAAAACAACTGCTTTGTTGCATTAACAAATCAAGAAAACCAATATACTGCAGTCACGGACTAGCCTCCAACAACGGCCCAAGCAAGAACTAAGTTGCCCTTCTACTTCCCAAAGTCCACCGCTTCTCACCACTGAGGTCTCAAGTATCAGAACTCAAGTAACTTACCAATAAATTAAGAAACAATTTAAACTTAACTCTACCTAGTGTTAATTGAATCTTCTAATAATACCTGGAGTCTAGATAAACTCTGATGCTTTCATGCTCATTTTTCCAAGTATCAGGTGATATCCCAACATTCTTACAAGGATTCTTAAGAATTTTTCAGAAATCCATGAAATTTCCAGCATAATAGGCAGAGCTGAATTCTCAAATACAATTTGTTTTCAGAAATTAAATTGGCTAAGGAAAGAGTTGTATTTCCACTCCTACAATGAGTAAGATTACTGTTTTGGGGGGGATCTTATCTGGAGAAACTACAAGTGCCATTTAAAAAACATTTGCAGCTTTGACTATAATCAACTGTAATAATAAGATACCAACTCAAAAAAACTCTTTTCGTTTAAACCTCTTTTGTAATACTGCTTTTTAATAACCCTCATAATAGCCGAATTAAAGGACCCCGACAGAAATCATTCATCCCACATAAAACAAACATTGCCTTTTCTTCTTAGCTTTGTTTTACAAGCTACATTATTTCCAGATGACGCTTGAGGGGACTATGGTTTCAAGAATTAGATGTTTAAATAGACAGCTGCTTTCTATTTGCCATGTAAATCAAGGATATATCAAAGAAAATTCCAAATAGTAGACTTCTTTTCTTCTATTAGGAACTACAAACTTGGACAGAAAAGGAGAGAGAGGGGGAGAAACAATCAAAATTTCAGTAAACAGAAAATTATAATAATAATTTCTTAAATAACAAAGAATTTGAAAAAAATCTCAGGAAAAGGTGTTTTTGTTTTTATTAGCTCTGCACAGCAGCAGGTAAGAATTTTTTCACTACAATGGGAAGGGAACAAAAAAGGAAACCATGATCATGGGTTTCTACAAATTTATCACACATTGCTACTGAATTTAATATGCATGGTTTTTTTCCCTGTATTCTTTAAACTTCACTTGGAACGTTAATTAATCATTGCCAGATTTCAATGCAAACACATCCTATTTCCTTTTATAAGCCAGAGGAAGCAACATAAAAGTTATTTAAGTATTTTTAATGATAATTAAAAAAAATCCTTTAGAAGAATATTCTACCATACTCTGTAAGAAGGGACAAGACAAACTTCCTCTTCAGGAACAAAGAAAGACCAATATCCTTTCATTCAACTGAGATATGCTTTTTAAGAATGGAGGAATAATAATAATAATAATAATAATAATAATAATAATAATAATAATAATAATAATTGGCCTTACAAGCATTCTCAGACCTTTCTGGAACTCCTCATCCAGAAGTGCATCCAAAGCCGAGTTATAATACAAGAAAACCAGTCTTATTATGTAAAGTGGGGCCTGGCTTTTAATTAGGAAAAAAAAGTGGCAGGGTGAGCGGGGAGCTTGCTCACTTGCCACAGGCTTTATTTGAATTTTTAAATCAGTGGTATTAAAGAAACTTCCTGGGACCTAATCAACATGTGGGGCTTGGGATCCACCGAAGTTCAAAGCAGCTGTGCTCTTACGGATGTTCACCAAACCCATGCACAGGGTTTGGCTCTTTTTTTTTTTACACTAGTTTCTACATCATGAAAGTGACTGTAAATATTTTGATTCGAATTGCATGATTCTCTGTGGAGAATGGGTTGAGCTAAGGCTGCAGCAAGAAAATACAAGATGAGTTGTATTTCTGAGGGTCTAAAGAAAAAAAAAAGAGGAAGGAGGAAGAGGGAGGGAGGGGGGGAGGGAGGGAAGGAAAACAAAGATAGGAGCACATTCAAAGGGCAGGGGACACAGCCTGAAAGAACTGCCAGTGGCAAGGGTGGAACTACCTCCCTGATGAATGATGGTCCTGGTTTATAAAACAAGGATGAAATTAGTATCTAGGAGGCCACACTGACAGAAATAATAACTACCTAAACAAACACACTGGGGAGAAGTGGCAACTCTCCCTTGCAGAAGAATTCTATTAATAAATATAGAAGAAATGAGACAAGCAGAAAATCATTAATAAGTCAGTAAAACGTGCTGCAGGCAAGATCGATCAGTGAAGGCTAAAATTTGTGGGAAAATGTGTAAACAGAAACAGGTATTAGCATAATCTCAAAGCATCGCCCCAAAACATATAGTTATTACAAAGGGAGAGTTGGCAAGTTCACAGTGAAGGAACTTGGCAGACATCACCAGAGCGATATGTTCAAGGTCAACCCAGGTAAACATCCCCAGTAACACAGACCAGCATCGCGCACACGATGCACTGAAACGGGCCCACACCTCTGCAGTGTTCTCCCCCAAAACGTATGACGTCGATCCAACCGTGGGGAAACGTCACAGGAACCCACGCTGAGGGACATTACGGAGTAACTGACCAGTACTCTTCTACAGTCTCAAGGTCACAGAAGACAAAGGCAGACTAAGGACAGGTGACAAAAAAGCGCTGCGCGGGATCCTGGACGGGATCCTCTGAGAGAATAAGGGCATTAATGTCAAAGCTAGTGATATTCGGAGATTTGTATTTGAGTTAACAGTATTGAACCAAGGGTAATTTATTAGTTTTGATAAATGCTCTATGGTTATGTAAGACATTTACAAAAGAAAAAGCTGGGTGAAGGATATGGGGACATTTTTTAAAACTCTTGCAAGTCTAACATGATCTGAAATAATGAAGAAAGGAGGAAGAAGCAGGAGGGGAAAGTGAATTGTGTGCATACTTGAAAAAGATTTTAAGATCTATACCTATAATAAGAATATAATCCCTGGCTGGTGTAGCTCAGTGGATTGAGCGCGGGCTGGGAACCAGAGGGTCCCAGTTCGATTCCCCGTCAGGGCACATGCCTGGGTTGCGGGCCGGGTCCCCATGAAGGCCATGTGAGAGACATCCGTACATTGCTGTTTCTCTCCCTCTCTGTCTCCATCCCTTCCTCTCTCTCTAAAATAAATAAAATAAAATCTTAAAAAAAAAAAAAGAATATAATCTAAAAAGTATAAAGTTCCATTTTCTTTACCCTTCAGTCTGACTCCCCACAGGTACTTAATAGTTTTTTGTACATTATGCCAGAAAAATTACATACATATTTCAAGCACACGTGTACATTAACCTGCATACCATAAAGTATGGGTTTTGAGAAACCGATTTAAGCATTGTATCTCTTCAGATAAACCCATATAGACTGAATTCACTCTTTAAAAATGGCTGCACGATATCGCATTGGATGAACTTACGCTTTATTCAATCAGCCCCTTATAGATGGACACTTTGCTTGTTCCCATTTATCTACTCTTAAACCAGGCTGAAAAACACACTGTAACTGTTTATCTAATTGACTAGCAGTTTCTAAAGCCAAGTCAGGCTACAAGGAACACGTCTTCCCTCTGTGAATATATTAACTTTTTCAAAGTGTAAGATTTATTTTCCTACATTTGCCCTCACGCCATCCATAATGGATGCGTGATATCTGCTAAGCTGACAGCTGTCTGCTCTTACATTCAACAAATAGTTCTTTTTCCTCTTATTTTTTTCTAGTGCTCCAAGTACTACCACTTTTTTTAATGGCTCTGATATAAAATTCACCCACCCTGCACTTCACCGAATTAAAACATACAATTCAGTGGTATTTCAGTGCATTCATGGGGTTGTGCGACTGCCCCCACAGTCCAACTCTTAAAATATTTTTGTCACCCCGTCAGCGGTCACTCCCCACCTTGAAACATCTACTATTTATCTCTGCAGGAGCTGCCCACGTGGTTTTTTGTTACTGGCTTCTTTCACTCGGCAGGCTGTCAGGGTTTCTCCATGGGAAGCACGCATCAGTACTTCACTCCTTTTAACTGTTGAGTAATACTCCACTGCATGGACACGCCACCTGGTATCTGTCCACTGGCTGGCGATGGACCTTTGGGTCGTTGCCACTGTGGGGTCATCACGAATAATGGTGCTACGAACATTCACATTTTTGCGTGGACATGTGTTTTCCATTCCTTAGGGGTATTTATTACCATATGCTGAGTCACATGGTTATTCTTTGTTTAGTTTTTTGAGAAACTGCAAATAGTTTTCCAAAGCAGCTGTACAATTTTACATTCTCACCAGCAGTTTATATGAGCATTCTGATTCCTCCGTACCCTCACCAACACATGTGATTATCTGCCTTTTTGATTATAGTCAATCTAGTGGGTGTGAACTTATGGTTTTCATTTCCATTTTCCTAATGGCTAATAATGTTGAGCATCTTTTGATGTGCTCATGGGTCACTTGTATGTCTTTGGGAAAATGTCTATTCAGTTCCTTTGCTTGTATTTTTTAACGTAGTAAATAAAGCTCTGCTGCTGATGTGCCTCACAGGCCAACAGGGTGATCAGATCACCTTCCATGAGACGACTCAGGGCTCTGGACACTGCCACCCTCTGACATCTCAGGCTCTCCACTGGCTTTCCTCCTTCAAGCTCATGGAGGACGAGGGGAAGAGAGGTGGGGAGACGGTGCAGTGGTGCCATCACTGCCCCCTACGTCCCACCAACAAGAGCTAGCCAGGTGCCACCGTCAGGATGCAAGGGTGCTGGAAAACACTGCTTAGCTGTGTCATCAGGAAAGGAAGTGGTTTTTCTGATTCTGGCTCTTGCTCTCTCTGGCTTGTGCCTTTGCATTTCATTGCTTGGAATGAAATGGGAGAGTCTATCCTAAGGAAAGATGTAAAAGTCCTTTGATGATCAAAGGCAACAGAACCTGGCTCCATTGGGCTCCACCTACAATGAATGCTCAGTTCTTCTCATCTCAGAGAGTTGCAAGGCGATTGTTAGAAATTAGGGAAACAGCGCTCACGTGACATTGTGACAACATTCATAATTAAAAACCATTCTTATAGTTTAAAAAGCAACTATAACTCATATATTATTTTGTTCCATTTTCTATATTGTGGTTCTGTTGTGTATGACCAAAGTTGTTTGAGAGGTTTATTCTTTTTTAATTGTTGAGTTTCCTTCAATAATCCTCTCCTGTCCCTTCAGTCATTGAATTAAAGTTTATGAAACCCTGATATAGAGACAGCAAAGCTTAGCTGCATCAACTGAACGTCCCTTGCCTTCCCAAATGCCTTCCCTGCCCCAGCGGAGGCTGCAGAGCCAGCTGTCACCGTGCGGTGGGCGTTCTTTCTCTCCACATAGGAGCCATGTGCAATTTCTGTTTACTTCCCCCTTAAGAGCCAGGGCGTCTCCTCATCATCTAGAACTCGGTGGAAGGTTTCAGGTTGCCCCTGAGACATTCAGACAAACATGCTTGTACTAGAGTAATAATACTGATGTTTTTGTAACTTGCTATTTGCTTTCTATGTTGTTACTCAATTGACTTGTGAATTATACAGTATAATGAGAATAAACATTTTCTTAATGAACTCAGAAACCTCTGGGTAGAAAGTACTCTATGTACTTGAGAAGAAAAACATATCCTTATTTTAAGCACTTATTCACATCTTTGCTGATGTAGTTTCTCCTGGTACAGAAAGTGTACACCAGGGAATCCACTGCTGCCTTAAGACCCTTTCGTTTTCCCTTTTCCTCTTTTACAAACTAGTTGTCTGAAGCATGAATCCAGGACACGGAATCGCATGCAGTTGTTGGCTGGCAAAGACACTTCAGTAAAATTTCTGGGGAACGAGAGGAGGGAACATATTTTATTTCCCAGTTAATGACCAATTTAAAAGAGAATGGCAATGAGAACCTGGTTTCAATGTGTAAATCGCTTCTCTGTCATGTTTGAGCAATGAGAATGGCCAATAAAAACCCTGAGTTGTCACAGAAGCTCACACTGCAGTGCGTGCTTGTAAGGTTGCTGTTTTCGTTAGTCACCTTCAGGGCAGTGGCAGGAGGAGCGACTCACAGGCATCGAAACTGCTCCGGAATCAGCGTTACCCACCTTCTCCCATTAACTCCGAGGAGAGGCAGCAAAATTCAAGTTCATAAACCCATTTGGAAAATGTGGTGATTTGTAAAGTCTCATAAGCACAAATGTTAAAATAAGGATCATCAATAACAGATTCCAAGTGGAATTTTCCCAGTATTTCTAGGAAGCAGATGCTTTAAGAAACTCATTTTCACCTAGTGAAAATTTCATGCAAGAAGAAGACAGTCAGTGCCTCTAAAAATGGTGAAGTTCAATGGGAGAATCCGTGTGTCTGTCCAAGAGTCTGGCGTCCCCTCGTTGCACCACCACCTTCACAATTGGCCAAGACTATGAAATACGACCTGTCTTTAAGCGTCATATTTAACCCATCCCAGAGGAATGTCAGTTTTCTGGATTCTTCTTAGAGGGGACTGCTGCTAGAGCGACCTCAGGACTATGGACGTCTGACACACCGACACAGGCACTGCCCAAGTCAAATAAATGGTAGTTGTACAAAAACAACCTTTACAGAGGAACCAAATTCAAATTCTTCATAAACAATCCCCGCTGCCACTCTGACCTTAACTGAGACTTCTAAAGAGCCAGGAAGGAGAAATATTTTTCTTATAACGAGTCACGGCAAGGATAGAAGGAAGTGAACTATTATACTAATTTTTTAAAAAGCTGGGAATATTCAACTAGCAGCAAAATCTAAATAACTGTTTTGTGTGTGTGCGTGAGAGAGAGAGAGAGTGCTTTGGAATTACAAACTTAGTGGGATAACAGATCATATCACACGCACGCACACACTCACACAAAATAAATAAATAACAGAGAAGAAAAGCAGCCCCAGCAGACTGCGGCCGCACACAGCTATCTCTGTTTATCAGCCGTGCTGTCGGGACTGGGTGCTGCTCCCACAGCCTCCTATCAGCACAGCCATTTAGAAATGAAACGAGCCACAGGAAATGAGCAAAACAACTCTCCAGGCGTCTGGTATGCATCGCTACTTCAAAACAGAATCTAGAAATTCTCTCCTAAAGTTTCTAAATACCAACCCACTAAGTTGCTGTCCGGGGATTTAGGGAGGTCCTTACTGGAGCCCGATGAACTAACCACTTTGTGGTTTATGACAAGACATGTTTAGCATATCAGGAATGTCACAGATAGTGGCCCTGCCCTCAGGAACTCACAAGGCATTCTCCCCGCTATTATTACATCACGCTATTCCATCATCAGCCTGAGGTCAGGTGGAATTGCGCCCTTCATCTTCAAGGTGCTGAACAGAGGCAACACAGTGCCGCTGTTCTCTGCCGACCACACTGACAAGAGCAGAGCAGCATGATGGGCATGCTCAGCAGAGCCAATCAGAGTCTCCTTCCCAGGAGGCGGGAACTGGGGCTTCGAGACTCTGATCCCTGAGCTAACAGTGACACTGACAAGGCCGTGGTGCAGGTTGGGAGGTAGGACGAGGAACGGCTGGGGGTGCTATTTCAGTCAGCCCATGGAGAAACTGGCCTATGGGAAGCAGAAGAGTAACACTGAAGCAAAGAGCAGCAGAGAACATAAACTAAATGGCCTCCGAAACAGGATATTCCTGAATCCAATGGCTTTTCAATATCAGGTTCTCATTCTCTGTGAGATCCGCGTTTACGTTCCCCCTGGAGTGAGAAACCTTTGCATACTTCCTATGAAAATCCTCCTTTTATTTTTCTGTAACTACAGAGAGTTTCTCGACTAAGGTAATGAGAGTCCTAATTATTTAAAATCATTGGTCGAAGGTTGACTTTCTTCAACCACTTGTTAAGAATCATTAATTTTTTTCCCTTTAAGACATCACTCCCTTATTTGCATATTAGGGATTTCTAGGGCACCAGGATCCCAGGCAGATCTTGAGAAGAGAGGGATGTTATTACTCATAAATTTAGCAATGAAAGGAAACATTTTTATTGACAAAGTAAGATAACTACTTACATAATCTGGTAGAGGGACGTCATTGGAACTTAGCGAGCCTCTCAAGGACTGTGTGGCCTGTTCCAGAACTTTGTTGTGTTTTTTAGACAGCAAGGAAAATAAACTGAAAAAAACAAAAACAAATAAAAACCCCATTTATATTAAAAGAACTGAGTATCTCCTTTTCTAGGTCATATATGGAATCAGGTAGCTCCACAGAATGCCGATCATTCTAAAACACACTGCAATGCCTTTTTTCGCTCCTGTGTTAATAGCAGGATCAATAATACTGGTGGCGTTAACAAAAAGGAAAGTGAGGAGAATGTTTAAATTATAAGGATTCTAAAGTATAAAAAAACTGACAAGTTAAAATTATATTTCAAACACAGGGAAAATATTCAGAAGATTAGTGGAAAAAGTATTTAGAAAACCTGGGCTATGAAACGACTTTGTGAGGAACTCACAGTAGAAGCTATTACAAGCCCGTTAGCTTGTTGAACCTCAATGTTCTCATCTTTCAATTAGGTGTGTTGGATTAGATTATTTCTCTAGTATAATATAGAGTCTCTGACTTTGTATTATAGCTTTATATTCTTTCTAAAAAAAAAGTGGCTTTAAATGTACACATTATAAGATTTCTGCCTCTGACCATGATGAATTACCTGGACTGCATAACTCTCTTGCTGTAAACAACTAAGAAACTGGACAAAATATATGAAACAACCGTCTTCAGATGTTACATAACATCTGAAGTGCAGAAGTCTGATCCCTAAAAGAAAAGAGTTTCTACACATGACGAGTTTCTACCCAGAGGAACATTCCAGAGTCTGGTTCAGAATGGGGGGCCCAAAAAGTTTACACTCAGTATTGTGCTGAGCTAAGAAGACAGAGATACGAATTTGGGGCCATTGTGGCAGCTGGAATTTGCAGGGCAGATTATTAGATAAGAGAGATATGCAAGAGGGAGGTCCAGAGATCTGCTGAAGGGCCTTCCTGAGTGTCTGGCTAAATGCTGAGCTGTGTGGTACAGAGCAAGGGGCGCCCCGCCTGGTGTGGCAGTGAAACAACCACCCAGGAGCTGGAGAGAACCCACTGAATGTAGGCATTCAGTTGAACTCTCAGGCCACGCTGTAGAAGTAGAGCTAATCTAACCCAGAGTGAAAATTACTCCATTCTGAATTGTACCCTAACAGACCTAAAATGGCAATTTTCAAAGGCCAAAGTTAACTTACATTAGATATAAATGACTAAACACTCCAGTTAAATGGCAGAGGTTGTCAGACTGGATAAAAAGCAAGACCCAATCACATGCTGTTTACAAGAGTCACACTTGTAAATTTAAAGACACAGATAAGTTGCAAAAAAGATAATGATGCAAAAAAGACAAACATTAATCATAAGGAAGCTGGAATGGTTCTATTAATATTGGAGTAGGCCTCAGGACAAGAATATTAGTATTGTATATTGTATTTGAGTAGAGAGATTTTATGTAATGATAAAAGGGCCAATTCACCAAGAAGACAAAACAATCCCAATTGCTCCAAGTATACATAATTATATGATTATACTATTAAGCCTCCTATAGCTAATGAATACAGAATTCCACCCTGGCTGGTGTGGTTCAGTGGACTGAGCGCTGGCCTGCAAACCAAAGGTTCGCTGGTTCAATTCCCAGTCAGGGAATATGCCTGAGGTATGGGCCAGGTCCCGGGTTCAGGGGGGTGGGGGCTGTGGGAGGCAACCACACATTGATGTTTCTCTCCCTCTCTTTCTCCCTCTCTTCCCTCCTGTCCAAAAATAAATAAATAAAATCTTTTTAAAAAATAAAAGAATTCCTCTTTGGGCTAGACGGCAACTTAAAAATAAAGGTAATTCTGATTCCATGTACTTCTCCATATAAATTTGAGATTAATTTGTATTATTTTTTTAAATGCCAAAAACATTACTCTAAGTATTTCTTAGTGACACCCTGTTAAATAAGATATTACTTTGAATATCTATTTAGGAAAACTCCTCTTATTTCAGGTGGTTTAAATGCGATGGCCGCTGAGACAAGGCCACTAAGTGTTCTTTCTATGTTAAGTTTTAACATTATCAAGAATAAAAATGCCTTAGACACTTATTGGTAATGCTGGATGTTATACAAAGCAAATATAACAGAGGCAAGAAACTTCTCTAAAGCTATACTCAAATACAATTGAAAGAAAAAAATAATTAAGTGAAAAATCACTAAATGAGTAAGTGTGAAATCATATAGTACCGATCAAGTACTAAGCATATGTCTAAGAGAGAGTTCTTTGAAATGGAATAGCGCAGCAAAGTTTCATGAAGGCGTCAGATCTTATATAGAGTCTTGAAGAAAAAAGATTTGTGCAAAAGAAAAGCCATTTCTAAACAGAAGGCAGAGCACAGAGACAAACTAGGCAAAGTGAAAGAGTGGAATGAACGTGTTTCATAAAGAAGCAGAAAATAAGATTCAATCTACGAGAGTATGTGCATTTTTCCAAACATTTCATTTTTCTGCGTGTTCTCCATCTGAAGTTAGTTTTGTTCTGTTTTTCCTTTTTAAGGTTAAAAGTAAATAGTTTCTACTCAAGCCCATTCCCATGACCCATGGGTAACTAATGTTAGCAGTTTATTGTACATGACTCTAGAATGTTACGTGCATCAAGGAATGAATGAATGCTGTCTGTTTACATCCACTTGCTTATTCCACAAAATATGAACTGTTCTGTACCTGCACCTTTTCTACTTTACAATATATTCCTTGATTTATTCAACAAACATTTATTGAGTGCCAGTTACTTGATACCTAAGCATATGGATAAACCATAATTTAACTAGTCCATTATCAATCATTGTAATGTTTCCAGTTTTTTGTATTGTAAATAGCACTGCAAAGAATACCCTTGTACATAATTTTTGGCCTACCTGAGGGGAGACTATCTATAGGATAAATTCCTTGAAGTAAAACTGCTAAGTAAAAGAATTACTAGACATAATAGTGAACCACATTGGGGGTATATACTTTTTAATACAAATTATCTTGCAGATGATACAAAAAGGTAAAAATATATTGGGATATTGTATAATGCATATTCACATGGGCAATGCAGGAAGAGGGAAATTAGTAAAAGTCTTCTAATTGGCTGCAGTACATTTTCTGGAATAAATGGAATTTCAGAAGTTTTCTGAGACAAAGAACTTTAGATTGTAGCAGTGCATGGCCAGACTCAGGAGCACAAATCGGATGCCCGAATTAGAAGGGAAAGCAATAAATACACCTGGAAGGAGCGAGTTGTCAGAATTAGAAAGCTGAAAGGAGCAAGTGAGGCAACACAGCTCACTTTGTTGACTTACAAGTGACCAGAACTCAGGTGCTGTTCTCCGGGTCCAACAAACTGGGGTTCGGTGTCCTAAGAGTGTAACTTCAGAGGAGGACAGAAGAGGTAATCTATGATAACTTTCATCGTCAGTAAAAGAAAAATATTGAATGAGTGCTAGGAATCAAAGCAAAAAGGATGTAAAATTGTTTCCTTTGGAGAAGAAAGGCTCGTTTATTTATTTTAAAAGAATACTAACAATCCTCTTTCCTTGTTAGTAGAAGACAAAACAAGGAAGTTCGCTTCAACTCAAACATAAGCTCTTTCACTTGGGCATAATGGAAAATCTGACTATTACGGGCACGCGAGGTTGAAACGGCCCACCTTAACTAGCTCTGGCTACTGCCTCCAGCTGTTCTGAAGAGAGCTGGTGTAAGCACAGATGATTTGAGGCCACTTCCAGTTTTCCATCATGAATGAGGAGAGAATTCACACCTTACACTGTTGTTGTTCTACAAATTAACAGACTTTCTCCCAGGTCTTATAGCTAGAGCTTTCAAAATTTTAGTTAAAAAAAAAAATTCTAATTTTGGCTTTTACTTAGCATTTTTAAGGCAAAATGACCTAAATGTATATTAGACATGACTTGCAAATTGCTGAGAAAAGTAACTTTTGCCTAAAGCTTTGCATTCATTGTACCTGCCCTAGCTTAGCACTAATGTAAGTAATACGTGATATTTATATTAGAGGATAATTCTGATTTTAAAAATAAGTGAAACTGACTTTCAAGTGTGCTTAATATTCACTCAGTCAGGATATAGCTGCCAGAGTATTTTTTTAATTAGAAAAAGACCAGATTTTTCTTTTTGTACATGAATGCTCATCCAATAGATTTAATAATGAAACAGTGGGAAAAAAACACTGATCAAGAATAGAATGGATAAAGAAACTGTGGGATATTCATGCAACAAAATACTACGAGTAATTTAAAATGATCTAAAACCACATGTAACGATACAACTAAATCTTGAAAACACTGTTGTTCTACAAGCAAGAAACCCTTGTAGAAGAATGTGAACAAGGTGATATTATTTACGTAGTGTTTTAAAAATGTAAAAAATATTACATATCTCTTACAGCACACATAGGAAATAATAAAATATATAGAGATGATATATATACTACACACAGGATAGCCATTATTCTCTGAGAAAGAAAGCAAGGAAACGGAATCAAGGAGGAAGAAATAGACCTCCAATGTGTGTGTGTGTGCCCTCTCTCTCTCTCATATATATACCTCACGTATACACACACACACACATTTCTTTTGTTTATACTGAATACATACACAGGATATCGCCACATTTCTCTCTTTTTTTTTTTTTGGTGTGTGCCTGAAATATATACATTTTAAAAACTGGATGAAAAGAATATACTTTCCTGAAGAAAACAAAGTGCCTGCCAGTAGACAGCACTTCAGAAAAGAGAGCAGCATGCAAATAGAATGTGTGGTCAGCCCAAAAACCGCACGCCGCCGAAAAGGCTGCGGCTGAGGATGCACAGTTGGTGGCAACAGACAAGACCGGAATGGCGACAGTCTGAAGGCAGACTGAAGGGCTACCATGGAACATCAAAAGCCCTGGTCTCTGTTCTGTATGGAGTGAGAGGCTAACAGAACATCAGTCTTACAAAAGGATGAAAGGGACATGATGCCCTGCCTCCAAGGAGCTTGAGTCTAATGGGATAGGAAGAAGCACGTCTCTGGTACTGAACCCAGAGAACACCAAGGGTCTGGAGCGTGTGCTGTGGGAACGCAGAGGGGGTTAGGCACATTTCACAGAGAGAGTCTATTCTGACTGGGACCTGGAGGGTCAGGGGATTTGCTAGCTGGGAAAAGTAAAGGGGGAGGAAGAGCAAATTAGAAAGGAGAAATAGTGTAGAGAAAGGCACAGAGAAACTTCAGAAAAGTACCAATAGCTTATAAGGCCAGAAAAGTGCAAGTCCACGGGGTGAGAAGTGGCAAGAGATACATCTAGCAGGACAGGCAGGAGCCTAGTAAAAAAACCACCACCCTGCTCAGAGGTTTGCATTTCATCTCGTCAAGTCACTGAGACAGACAGTGGGTCAAACATTTACCAAGAACCTACACTGTGCCAGGCAGTGTTCCTGAGATCCAGGGACAGGCAAAAGCAACACAGTCTTTGCTCTGCCCTCCCCGGAGGGTGCAGGCAGGTCAGGGAGGACACGCCTGTTCCACGGAAGGCTCTATTGGCAGGGCCGTGATGGCAGTGAGCGCGCAGTGCCGTGGGGCTACCTCATTTCCGGAGATGATGCTGGAGCTGAAGGTGAAGGAATGGTGAGGAGTTAGCCAAACAAATGAGGCTGTGGTAGAGGGAATCTGGCCAGAGAAACGAGCAGCAGGGAAGACAGAAAGCTGAGCACTGCTGGTGCAGGAAACAGCACACACATGTACAATGTGTTAAGTACACAGTGGAGCACTACAGTAAGGCTAGGGGAATGGTGGGACAGACATAAAGCACCTCTTCAGGGTCTCACCTAGACCATGAACTTCACCCTGAGAGCCAGGTGTTTTATGGCAGCAGGGCTACAAAAGCCAAGCTGTTGTTTGATGTTTGGGTGGGGGGCGTGTGGCAAGAGACAGACAGGAAGTGTGACTGATTATCCCTGCTCACCTACATCCTCAATCTCTCCTTGACGCTCGCTTATCTTGTGGAAGCCACAGAGTCCCCTGCCCTAGAACCCAGGGGCTCCAAGGAGCAAAGCTGGAAAATCAGACCTCAGCAGGGAGGTACAAGCATGTAACGATTAGATGTGTTTTAAAGGGATTCCTATGCCCCTAGAGGGAATTGGACAGGAGCTGGCAAGATAACAAGAGTAGAAACAGAGAGATCCTTTAGGTAACTTTTGCACTGCTAAAAGTAAGAGATGAGGTGGCTCAAACTAAAGCAAATTATGAACTATCTGGAAGGCAAAGGAGGCAACACAGAGAATGAAACAAGGGAATCACCGATGACAACTCTAGGGTTTCTAACTTGGAAAATGTAGTGGCTGGCTGAGAATGTGGTCGCATATACTGGGAACAAAAGACCTGAGGAGTAGGGAAACAAGGAGGTGTACCTTAAAAAAAAATAGCAGCAGCTTCTTTATAAATCCCAAAGAACTGCTAAAATGCAAAGAAATACAAAATATTAAAGTCATTAAAGGCAGAGCTATGTTTAGAAGTCAAATCTCCTTATGCCGAGCTTCACGCTTCTCCTCTGCAGGCCGATTCCTTGGACTGGCAGGAACCCCCCGCCGCCTGTCGGCCCATCTGGGCTGAGTCTCCTTCAAGGCAGAACTCCATGGTGCTGACCTTCCCTGTCCTTGGTGACAGATTTCTCTCACCTGTGCTCTGCCTCGCCACGACTCTAATTTCACTACTTAGTTGGCACTTAAACACAATCTTACCCTGTCATTTACCTTATTTTGTAATCAGCTTCATTGAGAAATAATCTACATGTAGTAAACCTTACTGATTTTAAGAATACAGTTTGGTGAGTTTTGAAACATAGACTTTCAAGTAACTCAACACCCTCATCGTGATATTGAACATTTCATTACTCCAAAAAGTTCCCGCACGCCCTTTGCCACAATCTCCTCCCCACTGTGCCACCCGCCGAACCACTGGCTGATCTGCTTTCTGTCACTATGGTTTTGCGTTTTCTAGAACTTTATGTAAATGAAATCATACCATATGTACTATCTGTGTCTGGCTTCTATCACTTAGCATAATGTTTTCCAAATCCATCCCCACTGTTTTGTGTTCATTCTTTTTTATTGCTGAGTAGTTTTCCATCGTGTGAGTCTACTGCCATTTGTATATTTATCAGTTGATGGACATTTGGGTTGTTTCCAGTTTTCAGCTATTATGAGTAAAGCTGCTATAAACATTCTTGTACAAGTTTTTATGTGAACATATGTTTTCATTTCTCCTGAATAGCTGCCTAGGTCTGGGGTTGCTGAGTTTACGCTATTTATTTAACTCTGTAAGAAACTGCCAAACTGCTTGTTCTACCTTCTTGCCAGCCGTTGGTACTTTGGTCTTCGTAACTTTAGCCCTTTCGTTGGGTGTGAAGTAGATTTCACCGTGGTTTTAATTCTCATTCCTCTAATGAGTTTTCTTGTGCTCTTACATTTTCTTTGGCAAAATGTCTATTCAAATCATTTGCCCACTTAAAAAGAGAAGCCATGCTGTTCTTCCTCGTGAGTTTAAGAGTTCTTCATATATCCTAGACACAAGTCCTTTATCGGGTAGGTCCACTTCTGTAAATTATTTCTCCCAGAATAGGGTAGGAGGGTCTCTTTTCAATTTCTTACACTGCACCGTCCACCTGTGTATCACATCTGGTTCGAACAGTATAAACGCGGACTACGGATCCAACCTAAAACTACCGTGCAACTGCACCGGCGGGTGGGGAAAGGGGCACCCTGGCGCGTGCGCACGAGACTGCTCAGCTGCAGCAGAGTTCAGATGCTATCTACCTCTTCTGAAATATTGGTCTTTTCGTGTAGAATGTTTTTATTCCTCATTCCACTTCTCTTCTTTACCTCATGAAAAAAATCCCTCTATCTATTCAGAGAAGAGCTGACCAATGATTGCCAAGGGCAAGATCAGGTAGCCTTAATCGAGGACAATCAGACCAAGTCAAAGGTGAGGAAAAAGGCTGAAGGAGAAAAGGTGGCTTGGGTGGTATTGGGTGGCTCTAATAGATGTGGAAAAGGCTGAGGATTCAAACCTGTTAATAGAATAAAAATTCATGAAGGTCTATGAAGATTAGAACAAATTCATCTTATGGACATTAGATGAATTTGTAGAATATAACAAATTCTACTTGTAGAATTTATAGAATATAACAGAAATAGTAACTTCCCAGGCTTTCCCTCACTATCAAGTTATTTTAATTATTTGTTTTAAATACACTATTTTATACTCTTAAATAGCTATACACCTATATGTATGATATATATATATATCTAATGCACATATGTATAATAGACATGAGCTTTTTTTTCATGTGCTAAGTGCATGTAAGGCCTTGATTGTACATCTCTTTTACAGTGCTGTGCACACAAAAGAGTCTAACATATGCTTGCTACTAATATTTGTCTTTTTTCTTCTTCTCTTCCAGACCTTTCTCACTCCAGTAAAAGAAACTGTGAAGACGTGAGCGTTCCTGCCTCACAAAACCGGAAACAAAGTCTTCATTTTTAGCAAAAGTCAATCAATCAATCAATAAATCTTATTTTAAAGACCTAAAATCAAAATGGAGATGGTTTAGCTACATAATTGTCTTTGCTAAGAACACTGACATTTATAAAAAGCAGCAAGGTTAGAGCAAACTGCCCATCCATTCGCATTTAATTGACTTAATCACCATAAACATTATTTTAGATATAGAATAACTGGCTTAAAATTCATTTGCATCTAAGACAAGCGCTAAAAGGGCACCAATCTGACGGCATAGAAGGCAGAATACAAAATAAACACCATCACCAGCTTGGTGTAGAATAAGGCTTGTTAAAATGCAGGTGACCAGTGGAACAGCAGCGCTCAGCTGAAGCACAGAGAGCTGCGTCCATCGGCTCGCTGAACGCCACATGAGCCCTTAGAATCTATACTGCTCCATATTTCAGCACTCTAAGGAAAACCCGTAACTCGTTTTCTTTAAAACTCTGAATTAAAGCAAATGATATAAAGATATGCATTTATAAAATCTAGTAAGTGAGGTTCTCACCAAAAATGCACACCTTAAACTGCAACTGGAGAACCCAATCTTATTGCCATAGAAACACACAAAGGTATCTCAGCAAGAACCTGAAGTTACGGTGACAAGGCCCAGTATGACTGCATAATCAAAAATTATGTGTAGACCAAAAATAGCTAGCCATGCAACATGGCCAAATATTCAACTAACAACGTTTCTTTAAAAAAAAAAAAGTTAAACCCACAAATTGAATTTCTTCTGGTTAGCATACCTAAATTAGGAAGACATAGGAGGAAAACTGAAAGATGACTAACTTTAAAAACAATGTTACATGAATTGTTATAAATGAAAATATTTTTAAAATGATGGCTAGAATACATGATCTGTCAATACATAATCTAGTAGTTATATCAAAAATATGAGTAAGAAAAGAGAATCTATCATTAAGCTTAAAGACAACTGCTTTTATTTTTCACAAAGTCATTCATGCAAATTTCTTGCATGTTTTAACTTTAAAGTAACTCAGTGGAAAAATATCTAATAAGTAAAAAGATGATTGTCTTTAGCAAGTTTTTCTAATTTTGACTAAATTTGGTCCAAAATGCTATTTAAGAAAAATGACCTAAGTATTAATAACTCAAAAACTTGGTAATTTGATATCTCTCAAAAGAAAAACTTTGTATCTCTAATTTTTTATTGTTTATTCTATTAGAGTTGTCCCAATTTCCCCCCTTGGCCCCCCCCACTCAGCCCAGCCCTCACGCCCTCAGTCAACCCCCTCCCTGCTGCCCATGCCCGCGGGTCATCCACGCCCGTTCTTTGACTAGTCCCTCCCCCTTCCTTCCGCCGTCTCCCCCGCCATCTCTAATTCTGACTTACTTTTTATACCTCTTACATGGACAATATACCTACTAACGTATTTTATGGTATTTTCTCTTCTCCATTAGAAAACACAGTTTTTATAAAGATTAGAAACAGACCTTCCGACTGGAAAGAATTTAGGTTGTCTTGCTCTGTCACCCCTTTTTACCCCTTGAGAACACTGCAGGCCAAGCAGAAAACAAACCTACTCCCTAAAAATATTACGTGGCACAACGTCACCAACTTACGACAGCAGTTAGGGCTCAAATGATATTGATGAGAAAGTCCACTTGGAAAGTGGGGTTAGCTCTTCGTGAACACGAGAGGAGCCAGGATGGACGGTGTAGAAGTTACTGGCACTTCCCAAGTGTCAAGAAATTTCCTCGCAGAAACCTACCAAACAGAGTGGGCTGGCTGCATGTCAGGTTTTCTAGAGATGGCCACAGGAAACAGCACTAGAAAACGCACTCAGAAGTCCTGCAGAACAGCTATTCTCAGAACACCGTTCTTCAGGAAGATGTTTTCTGGGTGTTGGACCCTTAATTTGGGGATCCCAACTAGAACTTTGAGATTTTATTTTGCTCAGCTCTTAATCTTAATTTAGCAAATATAATTCGCCTTTGAGAGAACGACAGGAACAGAGAGTCTAACTTGGAATTATAGGTCCTTGCTAGTAAATGCCTTTTTTTCAACTTCTGCCAGCCTCAATCCTATTAAAAATCTTTATATTTGTAAAAGCTCTATCCTTTTATTTCAATGTCCTTTCAGCCATCTTGTACTTAATTACGAATTTATACTTGCTCTATACAATTTTAACACGTGTCTTCCTCTAGCTTTGGCTTGTGTATCTATCCCATTTCTCCTCTGAACACAATGTCAAGGGCACGACTGTCCGTTCCTCTCCTTTCAAATCCTCTGCAATGTCTCCTGTGAGTTAGGGATTCCCCGTCCCCATTTTCCTTTTTAAATGTCCTGATCAAATTCTTAAAATATGTGACTGATTTGGAGTGGTCACAGTTTATCTAGAATTAAAGTTCAGAAATACTTTTTAGAAAACCCAAAAAACCAAATATGTATATTTATAGTAACTTCATGGGAAACCTGCCTCTGCTGTGACTCGTCTTCAAACACAGGAGCAGCCTCCTTTCCCATCTCCGAAGGCACAAGTTCAAACCACAAACAAACAGAGACAGGCTTCTGGGCATGAAATGGTTATCAGTGCCCAAGAGAAAGCTGTGACCTCAACTCAAAGTCTTACCAATCTGACTTAACACAATTCTAAACAAACTAAGTTGTCGCCTCCCTCAGCTAAAACTCCTAATACTAAAATCAATGACGAAGAGGACACCAGGATGGAAATATAAGAAGATGGAGAAAATTTAATAGTGTAACCAAAAAACAAAAAAACCCGTTTTGTCATCACAGCAGGAACAGACTCGGCATTCCATCACTGATTAGTACCTGGTCCCTGTTCGGGGTGACATCCCTGCAGTGCATAGAAAAGGACTCACATATGCGCAAGGTCTCCTACTTAAACACTCAAGAGCGTCTGCAGTAGCAAGATGTCTCGGCTGAAATACTCCCAAACCATTTTTAAGATAGTGCTTTCATAAAACATACTTTTGTTATCAGGAAAATATGTGGAGCTCTATAATCACCAGGGATACTAGATAAATGAGCTATCACTTAAATAGGATTTTAAAAGCCTGTAATATTTGAAGTCACAGTCCCTTTTAGTTCTGAGTTAAGTCCAAACAGCAGAGTTACTACAGTATCAACAAGAATATGATAAAATTACAAATATTTTAAGATTAAAATATGTCTAACGATACAGAACATAAACTATAGGGAACCTCATGAACAATCACTTTTAAATGTCTTTTTAGAACACAACTCTATTTAACTACCAATAATTATAGAGGTAAAAGTTTATCAGTAGTTGTAAAAATGTCACCATTTCGGGACGAAATTAGAGCTCAAATCAAGTTGGGCATAACTTGATAAGAAATAATCTCCTGTTTTCAGAATTGCAGTTACTGTTTAACCACATCCGACTCCCCAGCTTCCCTGCGACCCAGGCAGGAATCCACGCCTCGTGCTCCCTCTGCTGGCACGACAGCTGCTTCCGCACCAGGCCTGCCCCATCGCGACACCCCACAGAGCACACTGAACCTCACACTGGAGGGCTTCCCGATGTAACCCAGCCTCCGCTTTGAGCTTCTAGGAAAAGGAGAAAAAAATATAACCTGACCACGGTCACCTACAGGGCTGAGAGACAGGACAATCCTGGTCTTTCGATTTCCGGTCCAGGGCTCCTTCCATTCCCAATAATCAACGACCTCATATAGTCTTGTATATGACTACATAGTTTAATTATAGTGTAACTGAACTACATTTTGCTACCTAAGGTTACCTGAAGCTTGGTATCTTTAGGCCACACACAGATTTTTCACTGAACTATAATTACAATTGATAAGGGCATTTCACCAATATTCAGGCTCAAATAGTATCCACGATTCTAATATTCTTGGATAGTGCCCAATTAAAGTATGCTACTATAAAGTTTCCTGACACACTGAATACTTAAAAAATGTCTCCTAATGTGCTTCCACCATTTGCCTACAAGTCACATGCCACAACATTTGCCTTGGAATATATGGTCACCACACAAAATGTCTTCACGCCAGTAAAAAGCGTAGCCACTTTGTTGATGATGATTGAGAGGAGGGGGTCAGAACCACCCATAGTGTGCCCCTTATACCCCAAGTACAGGGTTGGGCCTTCACAGAAATTACTGCGAAGGGCAATCTACCAGGTATGCATTATACTTCACAGAGGAGGAAGCTGGAAGTGGCTTGCCCAACGTCCGTTTGACGTCACAGTTTCTGCCACTCAGGCCGTACCCGACTGCTTTGGTGCTCTGCTTATTCTTCCGCCAGCAGAGACAGTAATAATATAGATGCTCTCTCACCTCCAGCACCACGACACCCACCTCCCGCAAGAAACAAAGCTTTGGGCAAAAGATACTTTATTAAAAACATAAATCTATTTAATTTCTTTTAAAATTTAAGCTAAAGTGGGAAGGGTTCATATTTCCTTTACTTTTAATAGAATAAGGTGCATGACCTATACTATAAATATTCATTAACCCATACCGTAAGTTAGTATTTAATTCCAATTGACTGTTGTATAACAGATGTCTTTGACTATCTGTCAAGCAGTCTGAGTGCGGAAAACTGAAAACCCTAGCTTTAGCCTGGTAACAATACTATTTACACAGTCACAAACCGTCTGCGATGAAAGAATCTAATCTGCTCAGACAAACGTAAATATTTATTAGCTAGAACATACAAGTCTATCTTTGTGAGGAAGAGACATTTGTTTCTTGATGAAAGATATAAATTGTTATCTAAATCATGGACAATTTTTATTCAAAGTGGAGTTTAAATTGTGTTCCTTCTGAAAACAGAAAACTAAAGGCATCAGTGCCTATCCTTGCTCTCTGGTGGCAATTCTCAGTTATTTGTGCGGAAGGGGGTTGTGGGAAAGTAGGAAAATGGTGTTAAAATGAACATATTCTTTAACTGATTATCAGTAACGATTTGGACAATGCAGACAACAAATGTCAATGTTTTAGGAAATAGGAGTCTAGATTAGATTGAGCCTTCAGGAATTTAGGGAAAAGTGACAAGTGACAAATTTTAATCTTGCATAATTTAAATAATTTGATGAACCTGTCAGGGCTCTATAGCTGGTATCATATTTAATAATATTTATGGATATTAATAATTTTTTCAGCTGAAGTGACAGATGAAAATAACTTCCTTTCTGATGTTATAAAGAAAGGAATTTGGGGTAATTCAGACACACTAGTGCTTACATACCAGTTCTCCACTTACTACCTGTGTGAATTTGGGCACTTCATTTTTCTGAGTCTCTTTCCTTAGATGTGGCGATGATGCAGCTGCTAAATAAGAGCTGCTGTAATGATTAAATGAGAGAATTAATATAAAACCTTTAATAGGCCCTGGCCGGTGTGGCTCAGTTGGTTGGACGCCATCCCACACACCAAAAGGTCGGGATTCGATTCCCAGTTGGGGCGCATATGGGAGGCAACAATCGATGTTTCTCTCTCACATCAATGTTCCCCTCTCTCTCTCTCTTCCTTTCTCTCTCTCTAAAATCAATAAACATTAAAAAAAAAAAAAAGATTTACTGTGGCATTTCAATCTCTCCAAAATTACCACTGGATCTTAGAGGTGCTGGCCAATGGAGCAGCACTCTCCCGTGCAAAAAACAAACCCACAAACAAAATCCCCAGCAGGAAGTCTACGCAAAAAGCCACCAGTAGTCCTATTGATTACTGGCATGTAGGAATCTGGGTTCTGGGTGACTGGCGCCCTCAACTCTTACACTGTTATTTATGTTAGCAACCAATTCCAGCTTTTTAACGCCACCACGCGAACACGGCTCAGCTCCTCTCCGCGCTGAGGCCGGGCCGCCAGCTGTCAGTGTGCAGTTTCCACCCGGGAGAACCACTGGAAGTGCCACATGTCATGAAATGGAACAAAGCATCTGGAGTCAAGGTGTTGGGGTCAGATGAATGTTCTAGAAGAAAGAGATGTGCGCTGGCAGGAAAACTTAGCAGTGCTGGTTAAGATGATTTTATGAGAGAAACTCAAAGGGAAAATTGTGTTTTCTGGCACACCATGCTTTTGAGATAGCTCAGTAATACATTTACAGTCCAATTTAAAATCTTTGATTTTTATGTAAGTGTATTTCAATTTAATCCCTGATTCCCCAGTAAGGAGAATATGTTATTCCCTGTCCTATCAGAGACAGACCAGTTGGTTTATAATAGAATCCAGAGTCTCCACCACATAAACATTCACACGTCTGGCACAGAGCCGAGAACCACTCAACATACAAACTTGGCTAGAAGTGTATTGATTTTATTGATCTCGAGGAACGAACTTTTGGTTTTATTGATATTCTCTACTGCTTTTCTGTTTTCTACATCATCAACTTCTGGTTCATATTATTGTCTTTAGTCTTCCTATTTTGGTTTAATTTACTCTTCGTTTTCTAGTTTCTTCAGGCAGAAGCTGAGGTCTTTGATTTGAGTCCTTTCTTCTTTTCCAACAGGCGTTTCAGGCCGTCCATTTCCCTCTACATATGGCTTTAGTGGCATCTTTTGATCTGTCGTGTTTCCATCCAGTCTTTGCATGACTGTGTTTTATTTGCATAATGAATCTCTTATCGATTATAAATGTCCATCAGTCCTAGTCTTCTAAAACGCTATTCTTCATTATGGAGATCAATGTATTAGGTTCTATCTACTTTTTTCAGATAATGTTGTAGCACCTTCAGGAAAGACACGCATCACAAAGCAGAGTTAAGTTCTAGGTCAAGTCTACCATTCCCTGCTCCATCGGACACATTATCCACACTGAGCACCCCCCGAACACGCCATGCTTTTGCGTGTGCTAACCTCCTGGCCTATACTTCTCTTTCCTACATAACTCTGCCTGGCAAATTTCTACTTACCCTTCACAATTAGAGAAAGCATTGATCACATTTTTCTAGTTAGTTGTATCCATGTTTATCTCTCTCACCGAAATACTAATTTCTTGAACATGGAATATTCACTCTGGCCCCCTTGGTGCTTAGCTTAGTACCTGTATGTTTAAAGTTTCTAAAAAAGTGCTTGTTTAATTAACTGAATTCACAAGTAGAAATAATTTTGGATGCAATGTGTTATGGACTGAATGTATGTGTCCCTCCAAAATTTGTATGTTGAAGCCCTTAATCTCCAATGTGGTTGAATATGGAGCAAGGAAGTAATTAAGGCTAAATGAGGTCATAGGGTAGAGCCCTGACCCAACAGGATTCCTGTCCTCTTAAGAAGAGACACCAAAGAACGCCCCCCCACCTTTCTCCATGCGCATATAATGAAGAGATCATACGAGCACACAGCAAGAAGTCAGCTGTCTGCGATCCAAGAGGAGCGCTCCCACCAGACAACAGAACTGCTGGCACCTGCATCTTGAACTTCCAGCCTCCAAAACTGCGAGAAAATAACCTTGTGTTGTTTAAGCCCCCCGTCTGGTATTTTGTTACGGCAGCCCCAAATGACTGACATACACAGACATGAGGTTACAATGGGGCACTTCCTCTCTCCCAACAAAAGGCTGGTTAGGGTTCTTGGGTCTCCAGAACCAACAGGGAAGTTCTCTTCTGTTGAAAAAAAAATATTTCTGCCTTTTCTCCAGAGGACTGTACTTGAAACAGTGCTGCCATTCTGTCCCTAGCCACAGCCACCACAACTCACTCCAGACCCAGAATATTAGACATTTCATAACCCCTTTAAATAAGCAAATCAATTATATATTAAAAAAAGCTCGGTTCCCTGAGGACTGACTTACTGAGTTATTAGAGAAGCACAAATTTTTATTCCATTATAGGGTTAAAGTTTATAGTTATTCCAGCAAAATACTGTCTTAGAGGCAACCGTGCCTCTAAAATGACTGTCATTTCTGAAAGTAAAGATAAAGAAAAACTGAGGAGTGTGGGAAGGGGCTCTGACTTTGGATGGGGTAGTCAGAGACAGGGTCACCGAGGGGGTCACATTTAAGCAGAGACCTAAAGAAAGTGAGGGTGTGAGGTGTGCAGATATCTGGGGAAGAGGATTCTAGGAAAAAGAAATGATAAGTACAAGTGGACCGAAGAAGTTAAATTATCACTAACAATCTCATGAATCTCTTAAACATAATGCTGCTGAAAACATCTTTTAAGATGGCCTTGAATGCAAAATGAGAATTACTGTATTCAGTAATTCAACAATGTGACTGTGAAAACCTGTCCACTTTTGAAAAGTGAGAAGTGGAACAGACAGACGGCTAGATGTGAACTGCATCACAGTAAAGCTGGAATGGAAAATAATACGCCGAACTTACTTCCTTCATATGAATTATCACTACAAATAAAAGGCAGAAAGCTGCCAGGAACATCAGAAAACTTAAAGCATTCATTACTTTAAATTAGTTTAAATGGAAAACCTGGTAACCACCAAAAAATAAATAGTAATTATAGTAATCATAGGAAAAATAATAAAAGCAGAATTTGGGTGCCTAGTATGTGACATTAGCACTGTGCCAAGCGCTCTGCATACATCCTCTCAGTTAAACCTGACCTCGACCCAGAGAGGCGGGCTTTCCTGTCATCTCCACCTTACTTGCTGAAGGTCACCGGCATCTCGGCGGGAAAACCAGCACTCAAGCGAGGCAGCCCGGCTTGACACCGAAGCACCACGCACGCTGCCCTGAAAACACCAACGTCTGGAAGTCAACCTCAGTGACGGTTCCACTGGCCCTGGCCAGAATCTGACACTTAACTATGGACAGTTTTTCTTCGAAGAAATAGTATGATGTGCCCTGGCTGGTGTGGCTCAGTGGATTGAGTACCGGTCTGCGAACCAAAGGGTCACCAGTTTGATTCCTGGTCAGGGCACATGCCTGGGTTGTGGGCCGGGTCCCCAGCTGGGGGTGTGAGATAGGCAACCAATGGATGTATCTCTCACACATCAATGTTTCTCTCCCTCCCTTCCCCTCTCTCTAAAAATTAAATACAATCTTTTTTAAAAAAGAAATAGTATATCACTTTCAAAACTCAGGATTTTAATTTTTCCTATCTTTGTGATATGCTAATGAGCTCCCATAATTATTTAATAATAATGGGATAACCATATGTCCAGAATAGGTCCTGATTTGGCCAGCAAGTCCCAATTTATGAATTTTGTCCCAGTGGCACTATTAGAGTTCCCTTACATTCTCTTAAAGGGCCCTGGTTTACATAATAAACTATATGACCCCTCAGGTAACAATCACTTCCGATTTCTGCTCTGCCCATTCTGTCTTTCTCACCCAAATGGGACGCACTGAACTGCCATCAGTCTTCTTCTGGGAGCGCGAGCCCAGCACACCTTTCTCTAACAGCACCGCTGGCCCTCTTTCCTGTCTCTAAACGGCTGCACAACTCCTTCCTGACCTGTACGTCTCGTCTCGTCTCCCACACCCTGTCCCGTTCCCCCTGTGTCTGTTCTCCTCAATGAACCCTTTGTCTTTCTCGCCCACTCCTGCCTATATCCTCTTTCCACCTCTATGCCACCTTCTTTACTTGGTACAATCCACTAATCCACCAAATATCTGTCCTCAAATCACTTTCCAAAAGTCACGCTAGTCAGTGAAGCCCACCTGAGATCACCCACTTACCCACACGTCGTTTTCATGAACTGCGTCCACCAGACTAACCAGGGCGAGGCTCACACTGGAAATGTTTTTGTTACTGCACTGCTGTGAGGCCCGTCACATTCATCATATCAAAGAGAATGTGAGTCCTGACAAATTTAACAACTTAGAAATAGAGCTTTTAGATGTATCTATAACCAATGGGAATGCATAATCCAGAGGTAGCCAATTATCATACATCCAACCATTGCTTTCCAAAGACAGCATGACAAACAGTCAGATGAGGATCTTTGACTGTCAAAAGGGAGACAACACTCATTGGGAGTACACCGTCTAAAAAGCAATCACTCCAGGTTTCCTGGGAAAAACCGGTGAACGGAAACACTGGTCTGACCCTCCTATCGCTACAACTTGCCCAGCTCCGAACACTGTGTCTCTTTGTCCACGTTGACAATTACGACAGTAATATCTGCTACAGAGAAAAGTGAAGAAAACAAAATGGCTCGTGGAAAGCCATCTCTTTTTGGTCAAAGACTAGTGATTTAGTAAATTAGTCCAGTGAAAGAATGCATGATATAAATCTCATTTAAAAGGTAGGGTATGGAATGCAGCAGCTGCAGTCAATGAAAACTACAGAAACTGTCAAGAAGACAGTAAGACCGCCCCTACTGGGTTTATGGTTTAAAACCAGCAGAGACCAGCTCAATCCAACATGATGACCAATTTCACCTAAAGGTAACCTGCAGCCTAATTATACACTCATTATAACATCAGCGTGCTCAGCAACACACCCCTTGTCACTGAGATCAGAAATGGAAAGCCCATAAAGGACACAAAATGGTCCACAAAGCTTCTCTGAGAAATCTTCACCCATTTCCTGGGAAGACCCTGAATATTCCCAGGCCTTACTGAATAGGGGGCTGGTCTGTGGAGCGGCCCACTCCCTCCATCCCACAGCTTCGTTGATAAACTCACTTTCACTCTAAACTCTATGCTGGCTCACATTTGAATTCTTTCCTGCAAGAAGCTAAGAATCCACAGCTGGTCCCAGACCCTGGGGCTCCTGGACCCCTGGACTACCTGTATCGTTAGCATATGTTTTTTAGTGGAATTATATGTTCAACAAGGAATACAATTAGTTCTAGATAACACTGTAGTTTTAAGACTTTTTTAATCCTCACCAAAGAACATGCTGATTTTAGAGAGAGGGGAGGGAAGGGAGAGAGGGGGAGAGAAACACTGAGGTGAGAGAGAAACATCCATTTGGTTGCCTCTGGTATGCGCCCTAACTAGAGACTAAACCTGTAACGTAGGCATGTGCCCTGACGGGGATCGAACCTGTGACCTTTCTTTCAGTCTATGGGATGATGCTCCAACCAACTGAGCCACACTGGCCAAGGCAACACTATAGTTTTTGAACTTCATGGTTTTTTTAAAACAAACAATGAATTAAAATTCAAAGCTGAAATGGGATATGAAAAGATTATTTAAAGAGATAATAATGTATCTAAAAATAATAAAATGAAGACTAAACTCAAATGTATTTGAATAACAAACATTAATAGGCAAGGAAAGAACTACTGTATTTAAACAAGTATAGGTCATCAGAAGAAATGTCACTTGATTATGTAAGAGGGAAAATCAGCTTCTCTAAACACACAAAAACAGACAATGCACCTGCAGAACCAGATTAGAAATAACATGATAATACACGGAGCTTATTTATGCTAAAAAACACATTATTGAAAAAGTGAGTCCTACAGTTTTGGCTAGAGGAGGCACATCAAATTTCCACATGTAAAAAATAAAAATAAGGCCACGTTACCTTCTGAGATGACTTATTGTTTTTAATCTGTAAACTTAAAGAACACTGACTCAAATAAAGGTGAACATTCCCCAAAACATAAAAAGCGGTGACTTAAGTTATGTGCCAACAGATGCAAATCTAAGACTACAGATGCACCAGAGCTGAGTTGGTTCGTAAGGCACCAACTTTAAGAGGTCACTGTGCTCTTTGGGGCAGCATTCTCCCGAGTGGAACAAAACACCCACCATTTTGACTGGAAAAGGCTTTGCAAATTAACGCCCAATTGACTGGGTCTCACTTAAAGAAAAGATGCCTAAGTGAGTTACATTTACAAGTCTGTAATGCTTCTTAGTTCACACCATGATTCTAGCTCAAGCGGATCATCTTTCAGTGGGACCACACGTTCTTAATGTACACAGATTCAACGTACAAACAGGGGACCGCCATCATCATCATATTCACCAGGGGGAGGAAGGGACCAGAAAACCAGATGGTGAGGGTGAAATAAAGTTTCTCTAGACCACGATACCAAGGGATACCTCAAACTCTTGCCAGAGTCACACCGACAGTTGTGCAAAATTTGGTGGCCTGGTTATCTCCTGCAGTTGCCACTCAGCAGTCATAGAACTCAGGGGCTGGTGACGGCTGAGAAGGAATGTTTTAAAGCTAATGAAAACCAAAGCTCTTTTCCTTTCTTTCAATCAGAATATCACAACACATCGCTTCAAAATCTTGCCTGCTGCAGGCATGTGTTGTTACGTAAAACAAGAAAACGGCAAGAATTAAAACCCCACAGAACAGAAGCAGCCTGCCGGTGTGCCGCGGACCAGGGTTTAACCTGCAACGGTGCCCTCTACCCTGACCGCTTAAGGACAGCAGGAGAGTCCAGAGGCCACCGAACTGCCAGGTAAACTACGACAAGTACTCACCAAGTGCGCTTCTCTTACTGAATGCTTAGAAATAAATTTACCTGCCTCTATTCACTCACTGGTTTTAGATCGTTAACCCTTTTTTAAAACTTTTTTCCAGAAAGACACTAAAATATCATTGTATATGGTTCCACTGCCGTCTTTAAATATGAGTTAGTAAGTTTACAACTACAGGGTATTACATGGACCCTAAAAGGTGGAGCCGCCTCAGTAAGACACACGCTGCTCTCTCTGCCCAGACGCCCTCGCTGCCACAGCCACTGGGTGCCAGGATGCTGAGCCCGCACACGAACATCATCTACTGTTATGGATAATGGAGACCTGAACTTTCTATTTGCTTATACTCTGTGCTACTCGAAAATAGAGGCACCCAGGAAAAGGAATTACTACTGCCCACATGGACTACTCCAAAACTAAACTTAGAAATAACATTAATGTTACCTGTACACAAACATGCATGTATCAATAGAAACTATACTTCTGAATCTCCAAGAAAGCTCTGCTTCTTTGTTTATTGCGGTTGGAAGAACGACACAATCGTTAGTCACCAAACAGAGGAGTGAGAAAGAAGCTGTAAGACTTTTCGTCACTATTAGGAATCATACTCAGTAGCAAATTGCTCTCGTTTTTTCTTTTCCCAGTGGTAAGTGAAACATGAAAGCTACCCTTTGGTTACGGTAAAAATCTGCTTTGTGAGATCTGGTTAAAAACTCGTAAGAATAGTTTGTAACACTATTACTTTGATAAGAAAAAAAATCAAACCTATATCAAAAATCAAAACCAAACTTAGACATTTGGGCGACAACATTATGAACTTTTGTGAGGATTAGTAGTTTCGTAAAAGAGACACTGCCGGTTTAGAGAGTAGAATCCAGACTAAATAGTACATATAGAATTTAGAAGACCAAAAAAATACAGTTTTGAGTTTCTTCTGTTTCTACAGAGTACACATTAATTTTAAGTTTTAGCCAGTTTTTAAAACTATCTCCAAGTAAAATTGTGAGTAAAGGATAGAAGTTCAAGAATTTAAGCACAAATATTTAAAATGTATAGTCATCAAATAATACCAGGTTTGCACTGCCTCTAAGATGGGTTCAAATTATTTTAAGGGCAAAGTTACTTAATAAAATCATGTTATTATTACGGAGCTTCTAGGAAGGCAATTCGAGGTTAAAAGTTTGGCTTTTATATCCAGAATATTTGAATTTCAGTACTGGCTTTTATATATTCTAGCAAGGTAGAAAATCACTGTGTCTCAGTTCCCTCATCTATAACATGGGGGTAGTGATATTAACTATCTCACAGAATTGCTTTGAGGATTAAAATAAAAAAGCTAATAATTAGAAGAATGTCCATTACAGAGTAAGAGTTCAATATATATTAGCTATTATCACCACTACTGGACAGAGAAAATATTTTGTATGTATGCTCTCTTTAATCCACAGCCTTCAGGAAATCTATACAGCACATCTAAAGTTCATTTAAAAATTAATTTTTAATGCACTGCCTGCCTCTCACGGACAGTAGCTCATGGAGCTGCTGCAAGACAAGCCACTGGCCTCCTGGAACAGATCCGATTCTAGTTTAACATCAATATAAAAACATGTGAGGGAAACGCTCAAAAAATTAGTAACTCTTCGATTCCCATCCTAGCTCCAATCTGTAAGATGGAGATTTAAAAGGTGACAGGATTAAACTGAAATTTTCAAGTCTCAAAACATGAAGTAAAAAGAAACCAGAAGCTGCTATCCAGTGAGCACGGTCCCTTACCCACACGTGTGGGGAGAAGCGTTTACTGCACTTCACAGAAAACGCTGTGACAGTCAGTGAAGCGAAACTTTGATCAGAGCAGGGACGCCAGAAACTCAGATCTACTTCCAGTTTGTGTGATCTTTGCCAAACCATTTAACTTCTGTTTTCTTCTGCTTCCTCATCTTTTGTAAGATAGAAAATAAATAATTTTGTTGTCTATTGAACTCAGAGGGATGGGATTTGAGGAAACGCCACTGCCACTTTGACCAAATTGAAAAGGATTTACCTTCTTGTTCTGTGCATGATGATTTAGTTACTTAGTGCCAGTAGGTGAAATATTTACTTCTGATTTACATCACTGCCTATTTAAATTCTGGAAGTCAAATAAATGTAAGGACTGGCATCTGACGTGCCAAGGCACGGGGAGGGGATGGAATCACTTTTCTTCCATATACGGGAAACCCTGGATGTTTGTTAGACGTTTAGTAACCTAGAATATTCCTATAATAAGCAGTTACCCAAGTCTGCATGTCTGAATATGTACATGAAATTCCCTACAAATGGAAGCCCTAGGGGAAGAGCATCCAATTGAGAGAATTTTGTATCCACTCCAAATTCTCCAAACGTAGTCTCAACTGCATGCATGAGAAATTTTAATTTTGTTATTTTGTTATTTTAAAAGCACATATCTTCTGCCCTTGTGGAGTTTACAGTCTACTTGGAGAGGCAGATTGAAAAAGAAAGAACGTGTGTGTGAGATTAAGCATGATATTAAGTATAACAATGGATTTGGGGATAAGGGAAAACCTGTCTGAGGAAGTAACAAGTGTAAGAAATAGAGTGTAGGAAAAAGAACAATCTAGACAACAAAGAATATGTAAAAAAACCCTAAGATGGGAAACGGGTCAGCAAATCCTGGAAAAGGTCATTAGGGAGCTAGAGGATGTGCCATCCTGAGGGCAGAGGGGAGCCACGGGCAGGATTTAAGCAAAGAGGAGACGATCTGATGTCAGTTATCTGAAGATGCTCACTCCATGAGGACTTGGGGTGGGAGCGAGGGGACGGGAGGTAGAGAACCAGACAGGAGGGTTTCAAAGCCTAGAGGCGAGCTAAGGATAATCTGAGAGGGGGGCTGGCGATGGGGACAGCGAAAAGAAAAGAGGTGCCATTTACATTTTGGGTACAGAACAGAAATGGATAGAGTGAGGATGGATGTAGGGGTAAGGAAGAAGAAAACGACGATGATCCTCATGGGATGAGCCTAAGCAACTGGCCGGACAGAGGCACCACTTACTGAGACGGAGGCAACCGACAGGAAAGGTCTGTGGTGAGATGTTAAGAGTCCCCTGAAAGGCAAGGCCTGTGAGAGTCTGAGTGGTGACGCTAACATGAGGCAGTGACAGTAGCTGACCATACAGGGCTGGAGCTCAGACTTCCACCTGGAGTTTCCATCTGGGAAGTACTGGTACACAACATGCAAAGTCACAAAAGAGATGAAAATGCCTAAGGTAAGAATTTAAGCAGAGAGAGAGGAGGACCTTAGGATCAAGCTTTATGGAATTCTAATATGTCAAGCTGTCGAGATCAAAAAGAAATGCAAAAAGGTGGGAAGAAAGCCAGGAATATGTTGTCACACTTGCCAAGAGAAGGGGGCGGGGCAAGGCTGTCCATCTCAGCTGAAACCAAGCAAAGATGGTGAGTAGACTGTGGAGCTTTGCCCTCTTTCACAGAACACACAGCAACAATTCATCCCTGTAATTCTTGTTTTAAAAAGAAGATTTCATTTATTTATTTTTAGAGAGAGGGGAAGGGAGGGAGAAATATAGGGAGAGAAACACCAGTGTGAGAAAGAAACATCGATTGGCTGCTTCGAGTATGTGCTTGGACTGGGGACTGAACCCTCCACCCAGGAAAGGGCCCTGATGGGACAGAAACGGTGACCTTTCACTTTGGGGGACGACGCCCAACCAACTGAGCTACACCAGTCAGGGCTCATCCCTATAGTTTTTGAGAAGGAAACAAAAATCCAAAATCCACAAATCAGAAAACATCTGCTAGAAAAGTGATTTTTAAAAAAACCTGCTCGTTATTTATTCTTCCCAACTTTTCTGATCTGAATTTACCTGTCCTGTTTTGACTCATACGGCCCTGAGTACTAACGTAGTAAATCTTAAGACTGAACACATCACAGAAAATGGAATAAGCTTGATGACAGAATCGAGTAGTGAATATGTAATTCAAAAGGAAACCATAATGGTTTAAGCGGGATAATACATTTCATTTCATGCCACAGAAGTGGCACAGAAATCAATAAAGCACGTAGCCACAACAGAATTATTAAGACAGTATCACATGAAAAATTATTACTATGGCTTCAATATTTATTCAATATAGATTTAGTGAGTGGCATATCCTATGACAAGACTGTTCCAGCAATCTTACAAAACTTTTGAGGAAACTCATTAGAATATTCTTAGTTCAGACTGAAGATGCAGTCCTTTCAAAGCAATAAAATGGCACCAGATGTGATTTGTTAAACCACAGGATAAAAGACACATCAAATAGGTTAAAACACTCCTAAATTTGAAAGTGCTACAGTTTAGATAGAGAAATGACTTAATGTTGTGCTCATTTGGAATTACAAACCTATTCAGTTAAAAAGAAAGAAAAAAAGCATGTACAAAAATTCTAAAATAAGCCATGAAAGAAATCTGTGATCAGATTAGGGGACTCCTGTTTATTCCCATAAACCACTTCAGCTCTTTGTCAATTAATAAAATGACATTACATCATATTGGCGGGGGACAAAAACATATATTTAGCTTGGGCAGTGAAAGGAGGGCAAAGAAAAGGGAGAGGAGAAACTTACAACAAATTTGTGCATTGCCCTGGCTGGTGTGGCTCAGTGGACTGAGCGCCGGCCTGGCTTGCAAACTGAAAAGTCGCTGGTTCGATTCCCAGTCAGGGCACATGCCTGGGCTGCGGGCCAGGCCCCTGGATAGAGACGTGTGAGAGGCAACCTGTGTATCTCTTGCAGACTGTTGTTTCTCTCCCTCTCTTTCTCCCTCCCTCCCCTCCCTCTAGAAGTAAATAAAATCTTTTTAAAAATTTGTCCAATTTTTAAATGCCTAAAAAAACAAACTTAAAATGGTTTCAAAAAGAAATGTCAAGTATATTTTACTAATGTGCCACAACTATTTTATACATTGTCTAGTTCTTGCACATATGGATATAATTTGATACAGGTGTTTTAATAGCACTATAGTTTTATACTTTTTTCACTTAACGTATCAAATGTCTTCCACATTTCTACTCTTTTCTTTATACCATTTTTAATGGCAGGATGACATTCCATTGAGTTGACAAAAGATAGTTTACTTGACCATTCCCTTATTTTGTTCCTAAATATAATTATTTCCTTAGGATAAATTCCAAGATATTAACATTTTGATGACTTTTGGTAGATATTTCTTTATGGTGATCCACTATTTTTTTTTTTTAACCATTCTTTATCTTACTATATAGGCATAACAGCTCGGATTTTCGGTCTCTTTTATAGCAGCTGTATGTAATATTCTAACTAAATCAGTTGCATATAAACTCTGAATTTAGAGGCAACTTCTATTTTTGTCTTTTGAAGAGAAGATCTATAATTTTCAATAGGTTCTACAAGAGTTCGATGGTCCCCACCTGCTTAATTTTTAAAATCACTACATGTTAGAAAATAACTTTAAAACATTGCCAGTGTTCTTTCTCAGCTTTCTTGCATCAGGTAGTAACAAACAAAAGCCCCAAGTAAACAGTAACTCAAAATAAGTGTTACCACTAAAAGAGAACTATGTCAACACTAAGCTTTTCCTTGATTTCTCCTGTCTCAGGCCCAATGAAAGCAATATTAAAAAAATGAAACTAGCAACTGTATTTTTGACAACAGCAAAATATATAAATTAATCCTCTAAAAATAAAGAAAAATAGGTACGTTATTTTCATAGATTTCTTACAAAACTTATTTACCACTCCTCCCTGAAACCTAAGAAAGCAGAACTTAAAACTAGATGTGAAAATCTAGGCAGTCAAAGCATTGGCTTCCTCAAAATTCTAAATCTGATTTCTGTAGACATCAGCTCTCAGGGTACCAACCTGAGAGCTGATTTTAATGCTTCTGAGGGTAAACTGGGGGAAGCCACCAGGTCTGCAAGGCTGATAGCCTCATAAGGCATGACTCAAACAGAGGAAGGCAGAACAAAGACCATGTATTACATTTAGGTAAGAATAACCCTAAAGCCCCGCAATTAGGTTCAGATCACCAAATGCACGACCAGTCTCGGGAGACGTGGGTTCCTGTGAGAAGGCCAGGGGATTTCTCATTAGCCAGGGCGTGCCTGCTTTCACAGAGCAGTGTGGTTTGTCTCGGGGCAAACACATACAGGACAACTTGTAACTGTAACTTATGACTTACATAGTTTTAATTTCTAAAGGTTGGGGTCATCAAGTATGACTGAAACATTACAACCGATTCTAGATTCCAAAGTTTATGATGGGTGCTGACAAATACAGATCATCCAGAAAGGTAAGACAAAGCCTGAATAATCTAAAAACCATCCGTTTCAAGAATGGTTACAGTGGCCAGACTACTTAAGCTAAAGTAAGAAGATTACAGTGAGTCACGACACATGTCTTTAAAAGCCTGAAGGGCCTTCCTAAGCAGCAGAATTCATACATTTGCGTGTTCCTTCCAAGTAGAGCCAGACCGATACATGAGAGTTACTGGACGGAGGACTTGTACGACCATCTCCCTAACAATGAAACAGGAAGACCTCTACTGCTTCCGGAAGTAGAAACACTCAGAAACTCTCTCTCAGGGATGCTGTTAAAATAAATAAATTAGTTAATTAATAAAATTTTACATTGGAAAGGAAGTTTACAGTAGAATGACCGAAATTTCTATCTATAGCAGTAATTCATGTTAGACTCACGTAAAGTTCTGTCTAAAGGAACGCGCTTACGCTAGTCACCTGCAGATGAACACAGCACAAAGGTGGCCAGACATTTCCTTTTATGCAAACCGCACCCCCTTGTGAGGTCTGTCCTGCACGGAGAGTGTTCTCAGCCATCGCGCATAGCAAGCGGCGGGGCTGGGACGGAAAGCCGCTGGGGGAGGAGAAGAGGCCATTGCTCCAAAGCCCACGCCCGTGACCGCTGTATCTGCGTTTCTTCTTGGCTGCTGAGAAAACGCGGACAGGGCCTGGCTGAATTTGAAGTCAAGAGACAGCACAGCTGCTGCAAAGCCTTGGAATGAGGAGAAGACAGGAGCCTGTCAGAGAGGGGACAGGCTTGCAAGAGCGCAGTACTTCAAGCACGTCAAGTTTTCCTGGCCTCAGAATGTCTCCTTAGCCGCCTACCTGGGCCTGACTTTTTTTCCTTTTAATCCTCACCCGAGGGTATGTTTACTGATTTTAGAGAGAGAGGGGGAGAGAAACACTGATGGAGAGAGAGAAACATCGATCAGCTGGCTCCTGTACATGCCATGACCGCCAGCCTAGGTCTGTGCCCTGACCAGGAACTAAAACGGAAACCTGCTGGTGTCCAGAATGACGCTCCAACCAGCCAAGCCACCTGGCCAGGAACGGGCCTGATGCTTCCTTACAGATTTCTCTTAAAGGCTTTTCAGTCCTGAAAAGGCCCTTTGTATTGAAACCCACACTTCAGAGAGTCAGTGCCTTACACCTTAGCTGAGATACTGAACCGCCTTCTGGGGATGAGAAACGACCCGGAGCGGGTAAGGGCTGAGGGAGTCAAGGAAAGGTGCTGAAAGAGGAAATGAAGAATATGAAGGAAATGCTAGACTGACTTGGAGACTGAGTGTGCACTGAACTCTGCCAGGAATTAGGTGAAGGGGGCTCAGGAACCGCACGCTGCCTTTGCTGCATGGTGTCTTCACCTTCCAACTTTTTACTTTGTTCTTTCTCTCCTACTCTGTCTTCCCAATCCTTGTCCCTCCCTTTCCTTTCACCTTCCCAGCTGATCAGGTATTCCTCTCTTCCGTCTGCTCCACAAGGTAAGGGCTGTGACTCCAGAGGAAAGCAGACAGTGGCCTCTGTCACCAACAGCAAATGGTAACTTGCAGCAAATAGTAGCGGTGAAGGTTAACAATGCGCAGGCACGAGGCTCGATAAGACGTGTAAGGAGTAATAAGATAGCGTGCCCACCCCCAGGAGGCGTAGTCTGGTAGGACACAGACGGCACGCACGTGAAGATGCAAACAAAGGAAAAACAGAAGCATAGTGTGAGGGCGGCTTGACTTGCCATGGGCTAGGTCCAGCGCCCAGCTCTACGGTCAGTCCTCATCTGGACGTTGCTGTGGAGATACTTGCGAATGTGGTTATCATTCGTAGCTGACTTTAAGGAAAGCAGATTACCCTGTTACTGTGGGTAAAGGCCTCAGGAGCAAAGCTGGAAGTTTCCTGAGCAAGAAGGAGTTCTATCCTAAGAACACAGCCTGAAAATCCAGCCTGCTGGCCTGCCCTGTGTATTTAGGATTTAAACCACAACATCGACGATTACCTGAATTTCCAGCCTGCCCTACAGATTTCAGACTTGCTGGCCCCCACAAACACCAAAGCCAATTTCCTAAAATAAATCTCAAATCCATCTCTCTCTCCCCTCCCTTCTCCCCTCCCCGCCCCCCAGAGCTGGTTCTGTTTCTCTGGAGAGCCCTGACCAACAGACTAGTGGTCAAGGGTAAGGACAGCTGTGCTGTGCATTTAAGAGGTTCAATGGTTAATACCAGCTCTCTCCATTCCTTGAGACTAGACATGACCTCCAATTTCTAAGAGTATTTACTTATCTGAGAGTCACTCACTTTATATAAGGTCAGTTCTAAGTCACTGATAAATCCTTCTGCATTACATACATAAGAATTGATTCTATTATTTTCACTTGCTTTTCTATCCGATTTTTTTTATCTCTTAAAAATGTCTGTATTAGACACAATAGCAGTCTGACCAGCAACATTACAAGAAGTTGTAAAATTTTTCTGATACCAAGAAAAGGCTCTGTCGCCGGAGATGCCACACTGTGTTTTCTATTCCTGATAAGGTGTTTTCACTGAGAGACGCTGTGCAGTCTGAAGTTTTTGTACGTTTCTTCATGTGAAAAGACCTACTTCAAATGTTTGCTCTTTCTAAAAGGCAGTCATGGAGGTTTTCCCTCACTCTTCTAAATCTTCTGGCAGTGAAAACTCTGCCTTCAAACACAACACTAGCTAACGGTATCGTGCTGGCATAAATCCTAAGTGATTTACAGAAAATGTGTGTTAAAAATGTCAACTGCCAAGTACAAAGCAGTAGCATCCCCCCGCGCCTCCATGGCAGAGCGCCACGCACCCCACACAGCAGGCGCCACGCCTTTTCTGACCCTTGAGACGGATGGCGTCCGTCCTTCTCACTGCTCCCGCCGTCATTCTGTTCAGTCTACACTCACCATGACGCACGGCAACCTGCTGACTTCATACCTGCTCTGTGTGTACGTAAAGTGAGTGAGAAATACAAAACCCCAATGGTTCATTTCTACCTTCTTATGAAATCAAACCTGCTCGGCTGAAGGTGCTTCTCAAAACTCGGGCGAAATCTCACAGCCAGCTCTCAGATGGGCTTGCCCAGGAAGAAAGAGAACTCAAGATTCACATGCGATTAACAGTATCTGTAGAGCCTATCTCTCTCATATACAAATCAAAGCACTCCCGACCGTTATAAATTAAACCGAAAGATTTCCAAATGCAGCAAAGTATAGAAAGGTTCTCTCAAGTTTACATGACAACTGTGTGGCTGAAAGCTTTCCTTTCTCCCATGAAACATAATATAAAGTACTTAAGAAGACAATTGTAAGGAAACAAATCCCAGCAATTTTAAAAAGAATTATTTAGTATCAATTTCAAATATAAATTTCCTTTTTACTCATGTAATTGGCATGTGTCCCATTAAAACATGCAACTGTCAGTCATACACAGCATGCAGCATGCAGTAAATGGACAGCAGAGGTTAATAACCTGGAAGCATAGGATCTGAGAATGTGAGAGCAAGTTAAAGACAAGCGCTCCTCTCCATGGTCACTGAGGCCCGGGAAGCAGTGCTGGAGCGTAGGGCAGTGAGAGCGGGGGGAACAGAGTTTGTCCAGCACATAAACATATCTCCGCAAGTGGCGGCAGGTAGAACTGAAAGAGAAGGGGTAAGAGAAGAAAAACAGAGAGGAGTTTTCCTTTGAAAAAACAAATCATTCTCAATGCCCTCAAAGCTTTGGGTGTATTTTCAGTAGACGGTGCCCAAGGTAAAAAAAACAACTCTTAAAAGAGAATATAAAGCCCTGACCGGCGTGGCTCGGTTGGGTGTTGTTCTGCAAAGCGAAGGGTTGCCGGTTCAATTCCGGGTCAGGGAATGTGCCTGGGTTGCAGGTTCGGTCCCTAGCCAGGGACCATGAGAAAAGCAACTGATCGACATTTCTCTGCCTTTCTCCATCCACCCCCCACCCCACTTAAAAAAGATAGAGAATATGAAAAAGATAAAAAAGAAAATGAACAATCTGATTTAAAAAAGGGCAAAAGACCTAAAAGCGACACTTCACCAAAGAAGATATACAGATGGCAAATAAGCATATGAAAAGATGCGCCATATCATACGTTATGAAAAAAAAAAAAAAAAAAGCAAATTCAAACAACGGGACACCAGTCCACACCTATCAGACTGGCCAAAACCCAGAACACTGACGACACCGAATGTGAGTGAGGGTGTGGGCAGCAAAGACTCTCACTCACTGCTGGTGGGAGTGCAAAACGGTTCAGGCACTTTGGAAGAGCTTTGGTTTTCTTACAAAACTAGACATGCTTTACCATACGACCCAGCAATCATGCTCCGTGGTATTTATCCAACAGCACTGAAAATTTATGTTGACATGAAAACTGCACAGAAATGTTTATAGCAGCTTTATTCACAATTGACAAACCTGTAAGCAACCAAAACGCCCTTCAATAGGTGAATGGGGAAGTAAACAGCGGTGCATCCACATGATGCAATGTTATTCGGTGCTAAGAAGAAATGAGCTGTTAAGCCACGAAAAGACATGGAGGAACCTTAAATGCATACTGCTGGGTGAGCAAGGCCAATCTGAAAAGGCTACCCACTGCATGATGCCAATTCTTCGACATTCTAGAAGAGGCAAACCACTGAGACAGCAAATAAATCTGTGCTCGGTCAGTGGGGAGGGAGGGAGGGAAGAACGGGTGGAGCACAGAGGGTCATTAGGACAGTGAAACTATTCTTCATGATACCATCAGTGGTGGGTACATGTCATCTGCTAAACCCAAGAGCAAAACCTAATGCAAACTACGGTTTCGGGGTGCTAACGATGAGCCAGGGTGGGTCAGTAACAGACAGACCACCTCTGGTGCGGGGTGTTGACAGCTGGGGTGCTCCGCGTGAGGGGAGGCGGTGGACATTGGAAAGTCTCTGCACTTTCTGCTCAATTCTGCTATGAGTCTAAAATGACTCTTAAAGAAAAAGGCTATTTAAAAGGGAAAAGAGATACACTGACAAGGGGAAGAGTCTCAGACTGTGATGCCGTCATGAGTTAACCATGTGAAGTCTGCCTTGGTAGAACCAAAACAGAGATATTTCTGTTTACAGAACTGTATGCCCCTTTCTGGAAGCTGGGCAGTAACACTGCAGCCACACGGAAGACGCCACGGTGGAGAGAACCCCGAACAGGGCGGGAGTTGGAAAATTTCGAAAGCTAGGTCCAGCCCAGCCGCGGGCAGCTTTGTCACAGTGCGCACACAGTGCCTCTAAGCCTCGACTCCACACACTGCAACACAGAAGGAAAACATTTAAATCACTCCAACATTTTGCAGCGATATTACAAAACAGTAAAATAAGAAGAATTATTCTATTATAGTTACTATTGTTGGCAGGGCAACTTCATTCATGCCACATTGCAGACCACTTACAAACTAGTTTGAAAGAGGAAAATGCCAAATCCATCTGACCAGGTGAATCAACAAAACAGCGAACCCATCCATGAATATGCCTAGATTACTAGTCTTTGAGAACCATGTCTAAAAATCAATACCGAAAGTATAATATATCAAGTTTCCAAGAAGGTGGCAGATGATGTTTAAAGTGTGTTGAACTCCAAATAAAACTAATAGATAGAAAGATTTGAAATGGGCAAATTTCCACAAATGAACAATCCAATCATCCATTTAATCAACTTAATCAACCAATCTACTACTAATCAGTCAAACTGTATCTACTATGTTCAACATCATAAACAAGAAGAGGAAGAAAACACAATTCCTATCTGTGGGAAGCTTACAAGATAGAAGAAAATATAGATATTAGGCAACAACAAATCCCAATGAAACTGCATAATTTCAAGCTGTAACAAGCACTACACAGGGAAAGTACCAGGCGCTCTGAAAGGAGTAAAAGCAGGATCTCTGAGATTCGGAGGTTGAGAAAGGGCTCTTGCAAAGTGAGCTCTAAGCTAGCATCTTAAGGAAGAATGAAAGTTGGCTAAAGAGAGTGTGGGCTGGGGGAGAAGGCCATGAACAAATTAAAAATCTACTACAAACCACACATGGAGGGCAAAGAGAAATCAAAATTAACAGCCTTCCTCTAGTCAAAAAACAATCCGTTTTTAGAAATACAATGATTCCATTACAATGACAATAAAAACTGACGAAATACCCAAGAAGAAACCTAAAAGATATGTGTAGATAGTAAGGAAAAATGAAAAAGACTTGATAAAATGGGGGGAAATACTAAGTTCTTAGATAGGAAACTCCAGGTTTGTAAAGTGACCAAATGTTCATGCTAATTTAAAAGTTAATCTCCTCAAATATATCAATAAGACTAAAAAGAGAAACCAGACAAGTTAATTCTAAAGTTCATGTAAACCTTTAAAAAGGGCAAGGAAATGGAAAAACTAGCATTGTAAGATAGACTAACTCTCCCTGTGGAGCTGCGGGGCTGTCTTATGCATTGGAAGATGTTTAGCAGCGTCCCTGGCCTGTACCCACCAGAAGCCAATAGTGGGAAATAGCCAACATAATCAAAATACCCAAATCAACAAAGTTATTGGTGAAAATGAAAAATGGGTCTTTTATTCTTACAGAAAAAATGTAATGGACTTATTGGCCAACCCAATACTTAAGGTGAGAGAGAAAAGAGAACCCGGATGAAGAAATTCTACCAGTTAATGAGGGAAGAGTTGGGTCTGCACGAAATGCTACGTGGTAGCTAGAGAGGCAGGAAGAAAACTGAAGAGGGCTGTGTGAAACAAGCACGGACAGTGTTTCAAGAGGACCGTGGTAAGTATGTACCTTTAAGGCAATTCCCATGTACGCTAAACAAAAAATAAATGTTAAACTTTCCAATTCTATGATTGAAATAGTTAAAATAGCCTCATAAACAGAGCTACTACTCAATTTAGAAAAGTTCCCTCTTAATTTAATAATCTTGAAATATTGTTTATTTTTACTTTAATAAAGATTGAATGGAAATAATCCAGGTGATTAGCAGACACATACAAGATATATTCTCATTATGTTAAAAATTCTTTCTTCCTTCACTTTTAGCGTACAAAAGGAAAAAAAAAAAGAGATGGATAAAGAAAAAACAATACAACTAACTTTTAATAATTACCTGTTAATTCCCTAAAATTCTATTATGAAGTCTGTCAATATTTCTGCAGCAATTGTAATAACAGTAAAGATTGAATTAAAAATTTCAGTTAACCCCAGACTTTGAAACTGCTATTAGAATTCAGCTGCATCAATCTGTATTTCTTCAATACAAATCAAGGCAAAGAAACAAGCTTTTAATTACATTAAGTTGACATTAACTAGTCCTTATGAGCATTCATTGGATAAATAATATTTATTGGCTGCTGAACACAATTTTAATTATGTAATTATTTTAAAAGCATGTGTTCCACATAAAATTTAATAAAATATTTCAAAAGAAAGGCATGATATGAAAATGGTTTAAAAATAGAATGTTGTATTCACTTCAGTATTTCACAGTCATACCGAACAGAAGAATCTCTTCTAATCGTTCTTTATAACAGTTACATGGCAGCTAATTAAGGTCTTGCTATGACAAAAGGATTACGTAACACCTTGGTTACCCTTTTCTAGGTGCGCTGTAATTTTTAAGTATTCTTAAAATACAGGGATAATATTATCATTACCTTCCACAAATGGAACAATAAAACACTTTCTGAGGAGCACAGGGTCACCTTCGGTTTTCTGCAGTTGCTCATATGAAGCTGGCGACCCGATGCAATGCATTCCCGGACAATCTTTCCAACCCTGTGTGTTACAACTGGTCTTCAGGCCTTAAATAAGGAATTCTCATCTTGCAGAGCATGGCTTCCTCCTAATGTGTCAAGAAACCTTGGAACGGGGACTGTCTCTGACTTTGTCATCTGTGACAACACCTTTCATCATTTCCTCTAAGAAAGTAACTGACAGAAGCACTGAGTAGAAACAGGTCGGAAGCAAACCTCCTAGACACAACGGGCTAGAACTCTCTGTGTCCACCACCGGCCTACACACGGACCCCAATCAACAGCTTCTTGTTGTGGTTTTCAGCAAAAAATATGTGAAGAAGGAATCTGAAAACCCGCTTCCACAGTTATGACCTATCTCTTCTTCTGTGCCTGCACTGCACTGTGGTGGTTAAAATCAGGGATCACAACCCCCTATAACAAGTAGTGAAACTGCGGCATAAAGAAAGAAAGAGACACGCTGACTGTCCCAGCCATTAGTAATGCGAGAATTCCACCCGGTGACACCCGCCGACCGTTCTGTCCCGCTCAGGCCCAGAGGCTTCCTGACTATCAGCAGGTATTATAACAGAGTCCTGGAAAGGATACTAAAGGACCCGATCCCCAAGGAAAGCAAAAACCTACGAAAACATAAAAACGGTGTTCCTTACAAGTGTGAATGACCACCACCTTACCCTAGGGAGCACAGCTAATACTGTCATCAGTAAAGCAGACACCACGTGTCCCCTGACACAATCACATCTGATCACAGTGGGCTGACGTCTAAACCTGCAGAATCACTGAACAAGTCCAAGCTGCGGAGCATTTTACAAAAAAAGAAAAATGTTTTGTGTTCTTCAATTCTGAAAGACAAAGACCAAGGAACTGCTTGGACTAAAGGAGAGGAAAGAGGACAACTAAAGGCAATGCGTGATTCTGGGACTGCATCCCAGACTAGGGGACGGTGGGTGGTAAAAAGGCATTTTTTTTCCCTAGGAAAAAAATCTGTCATTAGCAAATGACAAAATATAAGTGCCTGTAGACAATAATACTTTCTCAATGCTAATCTTTTAATTTCCTGATAATGGTTAATGCCCTGGTTTTTACGAAATACACATTAAAGTCCTTGGTGGTTAAAGGTACATCGTACCTATAAACTGATTCTCAAATGTTTAAAAAAAATAGACACGATACACTAAATATGGAAAATTTGTAACATCTCAGGAATCTGAGCAAAGGCAAATAAAATATCTTTACACTATTTTTTCAAGTCTGCAACCTCAAGATAAAAAGTTTTAAAAAATAAATACAATATTAAAACATCAAAAACTCATTTAATTTTAATATAAAAGATAAAGAAAACAGAACTAGTCTTTTTGATATACTGAATAACATCCATTTTAAGATTATAGGATTGAAATCTAGAGCCCTACAATGTCATTATGATCTCTATACTTAAGGCTTAGGATATCGGGAAAAAATATAGCGTGGGAAGTAAGCAAATGCGGTTTGGAGTTAGCCCATAAAAAACAGTCACTGTTATTTAAGAGTTGTACTTTCATAAAAAAATAAAACTTCTGTAGTGCCTTCTTATATGAAAAAGTTCAAGATTGTGCAATGTATATAGGTCTGAAATGTTACTAGATACGCCTGCGCTTCACCAAAGTAAAGTAAATGCTCTTTCCTAGAACAACCCTTAAGTCTGCAGAAGATCCAAAAAACCACAAACAAAAGAGTGATGCTTAAAAAAAGATCCCGAAATCAGGCTTCCTATTAATATAGTTTACAACACTTTGATGATAAAATTACAACATTCGCAGGGCAACTTTTTACTAATTTATTTTCTAATCTATGTGCTTAACAAACTTTCAACCAAAAGAAAAGGAAGAAAGAAAACCATGAGATTATGATGAACAGGGTCAACTTTATGGACTATCTGAAATATTCTGTGTGTCCCTTTCCAATCTCTTTCTTTTTTTCTTTCTTTAAAAAAAAAAACATCTTGTTACCAGATTCACTAGTACATATAAAATATCAAGAAATTAAATAATGAATGTTGAGAACCTATATGAAGAAAAGTATAAAAATTTCCAATTAGACATAAAAGAAGTCTTGAATATGAAGAGATATTAGCTTGTTTCTGGATAAAAAGTGAAAATATTATACAGGATGCCATTATCCTCTAGACTCAAGGCCCCAATAGGAATGTTTGAATTTGACAATGTAACTCCCTTATAGTGGCTCTAAATTTCTGTTATTTAAGTGTCCATTTTAAACACCAATAAAAGAAATGGACCCTCTTACAGAAAAACGTAACAAGTCATATACACACAAAATTTTATATAAAATTTCAAGCTCCCCACAGGGCCCCTGAAGCCCATTCATATTATCCCTAGGCCCCAGATTCATGAAGTGTGAATACTGGGCTCCTGTGTAGAACAATAGGTGAAAGAGCCAAGATGACTTCGAAAGGGTGATCAGGAGGAATTTAACCGTAGGCTATTAAAACACACAAGGCTATCACAGTAACAGTGAACGGTACTGGAAGAAGAATAGACACATGAATCGATTCCCAGGTTTCTGGCTAGCATCAAAGGGGATGTCATTCACTGAGGCAGGGAACAGGAACGAGGATCAGGGAGGGGTGGGAAAAGGCAAAATTGGCATTTAGGACCTGCTGAGTTTGAGGTGACTATGAGATACTCGAAAGAGGATCATTAAGTATCCAGCTGGGCAAACAGGTCTCAGAGGTCTTAGAACAGGCCTGGCCTGGAGATGCACGTTGAACAGGTGGGAGTGGCTGAGATCACCAACGAAAGCAGAGAGAGAAAGAGTCTAGGAGAGACCTTGACATAGGCCAACTTTTAATAGTTTCCTAAATCTAGACAGAGGAAGATGAACCTTGCACAGAATTCTGAGGAGTGACCAAAAAATAAGTAAGAGACTCATCGGAAGAAGAGAGTAGTAACAGTGTTGAACACAATTAAGAAGGTAAAGAGGATGGAAGTGGCCGCTGGCTTTAGCAACATGGAAGTCATCAGTGACCAAGAGCCTGTGTTGTCAGAAACACTAAAAAACATCATTCATTAAAACACAACCCCAGATATAAGACTTCTTATCTTTAATCCCACTGAGTAAGTTCATTTACACGCATTAAATATCATTAAGTTTCCAGGAGAGATTTTTGCAAACCAAAAAATTTATAAAATAGCTCACATACACACAGTTGTACATAGTATAAACCTTCCAATACAACGCTGATATCTAAGGTTCTCCAAGAAAACAAGCACAGGAAAACCCGGGACGAACGTCAGGAAACGACATGACAGGGGTGGAAGCACAACCCCTGAGTCATTTCACTCACTGGCAGCAGAGGCCATTTCTCCTGGAGCTAAACCTACTGCCGGCAATGAAGATCCCGGGAATTTCTAGTATGAAGGATTAGCAGACTGGCCCGAGCACTGGAAAATACACTGAAGGGAACAATCCAGTACTCTCTCAGAAGGGATGAGATGACCTAATATCCCCCTGCCAGATCTAGAATGTAATAGAGATTATAATCATAAGAAAAAAGGACCTGTTTAATGATATAATATTACAATATAAACTTCTTTTTGTATGATTTGTTTTACCTCAGTTGCTAAAGCAATTCAAAAGAAGAAAATTCCCTAGACTTATAACATGTAATCAATACTTAAAATTTAATCAAATTCTCTGTTGATATAAAAATCTTCCATTAAGCACTTTCCTTCTAAATTAGCTATTTATTTTGGGACATTAAGTACATCAATAAAGATTTAAAATGTTAAGTGTTAATAGAAACTTAAAAGCCAAATATTTTAGACAGAAATTTCACAATGTTTTTTGTCATATTATTTGCTTCCTGATTTAAAAATAATTGTTATAATCAGCCCTGGCTGATGTGGCTCAGTGGATTGAGTGCCGGCCTGTGAACCAAAGGGCCGCTGATTTGATTCCCAGTCAAGGCACAAGCCTGGGTTGTGGGCCAGGTCCCCAGTAGGGGGCATGCAAGAGGCAACTACACATTGATGTTTGCCTCTCTTTCTCCCCCCTCCTCCCCTCTTTCTAAAAATAAATAAATAAAATATTTTAAAAAATATTTGTTACAGTCAGATATAAATTTGGTAGTATCTATAGGATTATTCATATTATCTTTTAGGGACAAACTTTATTTCCAAGAATGTTTTTGAGAATGTCAACTTGTCTTTGAAGACTTGATCATCATTTACAGGATCTCATTCTCCACTGTATAGAAAACAAAGTAGTTAAAACAGTCAATTTTTATATATTACTGAAGGAAAGGGGACAAGGCAACTTTTCAAAGTTTTGTAAACAGTAAGGGTAATATGTACCAGATACTTGCAAAGCAGATGGAAACTGACATGGTACTCACTATTGTCCCTTGTTTTAAAGATGATGTTATAATCTATATATTATAGTGTGGATAAAGAAATCAATTTATTACCAGCATTCCTTTCTACTTAGCGCATGTATAAAAATGTCTCTTGACTCTGGACAAAGCAGCCACTGAAGAGGAACACCGCCGTGGGTCTCCACTACAGACATGAGCTCTGCAAACGCCCAGCACGGCCACAGCGCGTGCGGAGCGGCTGCTTCCCAGCACCGTGCAGTCGCGCTCTGCGGGTGGAAGTTGTGCCGCAGGGTGTGGCCGGCACGGCGCTGTCTGCTCCGCTTGTGGTCTGACAAGCAAGGTGTAAGACCTTCCTTTTAAGTTCCTTTTTAACACTGTCTTCTCATGAACTTCAAGTTAGAAGGACAGAATCACTAATAGACACTTCATAAGAAAAGGAAATTTACTTAAAAATAATTTGATTGGATTTGTTTATGATATATGTTTTAAAAGAAGCCTTTTACTTTCCTCCTTGGGTCGAGGGGACTGACAGCACACGAAAGTGACGACTCCGACGGACACCCCCCACTGGTTCCAGTGAAGGTGAAGGTGAAGGTGATGGGAGAAAAACAGACCTAAAGCACATGCTCATTAAAATAGCTGTCAATGACGTAAAACTCGGCCTGAAATTTTTTGGTTTTACTTGTACATATCATCTGGAGCAATTAAAAGACTTGTTTTTAAAAATCTAGTCTTTGGGGTACATTAATGATGACTATATACTAGATTCAAAAGTGTCCCTCAGTCTACACACATCTGTCTACATGGAATAATATGGGGTATAAACACTAAGCATGTAAGGGAAGACGGGGTTCACAAATATGTAGGTACAAAATAGCATGTTCAGCACATTTTATGACCATCAAAAAGCTTGTTCATTTAAAGTCATTGTATTTTACAAACTCCCTCTTGACAAAAAGGCACAGAAAGATTTATAGCCATTATAAAATTCTTCTGAAAAATCTGAGTTCTGAGTCTTGATTCTTCAACATACATGCCACAAATATTACATCAGTGAAGTCAGATAATCTGGAGCCATGAAAAAGGGCCAATTCTGCTGAGACTGATTAAATATTTATGTCATATCCTTTCTATAGCAGAGCTGGAAAAATACACACAAGATAAAATGTTTTATACAATCGTAAGACTTGAAAATCTATTGAGGTCATTAAAAAGAGGAACAAGTGTTCACACACAGAAATGAGGCTAATAACTCATCATCAGAAGCCTGTTTCAGAGCCGTGTTTCAGTTGAGCTCATGGATATGCACGGAAACATCCAAACGCCCTCACCCTGTCACCCACACGGGTGTGGTGTCCCACACCAAGGCCACATCTGTGAGCTGGCAGGCAAGGATTACGGGTGCCGTCTGTGAGAGGAGTGTGGTCATCGTGAAACTGACGCTCACTGCTGACGGTGGGTGGAGGGAAAAGCCTGACCGTGGCCTCCCCAGCTCAGCGCGCTCATCAGCCTAACTGAAGTGTGAACCTTTCTACCACAGCCACTGACAGACGCACCGGGGCTCCTTCTCCTGGGGAACAGACAGGCTATGTATTCTTCTGCCTCTGGGTCTTTGCATCTGCTACACAACTACCTGGAGATGCTCATTCTATCTCTTTGTCCTTCAGGCAAACTTCTCCTCCTCCATTCTTTAAGTTTGTGAGGCTTTCCCCTTCACTTCAGGTACATCTGCTTTCTCTTCTAGGTCCCCATTGTGCCTTGTGCTTACTGCCAATGTACAACTCAAACTGTATCTGTAGTTGTCTTTTAATAAAAAAAGATTTTATTTACTTATCTTTAGAGAGAGGGGAAGGGGGGAGAAAGGGAGAGAACATTGGTGTGCGAAAGATACATTGATTGGTTGCCTCTCGCACACCCCCAACTAGGGACCTGGCCCGCAACCCAGGCATGTGCCCTAACTGGGAATTGAAACAGCAACCTTTCAGTTAGCAGGCCAGCACTCAATCCACTGAGTCACACCAGCCAGGGCTATAGTTGTCTTCATATTTATCTCCCTTCTCAACCATAATTTCTTTGAGGGCAGATTGTGAATTTTTACATTTGTTTCCCTAGCATCCAGCACAATGCCTAGCTATAAGAAAGCAAAATATTTATTGATTCACTAGAGTAAAACTGATGAAAATTAATGTCCTACATTCAATGCTCCATGAGTTTTCTTGTTTGTAAGAATTTCTATGCATTTATACTACACTGACAATCACACTTTAGGCTGGGCTGGGATTCAGAGTCATAACCATAAACATAAAATTACTTCCTTCCTTAGGAGTGAGCAAAGGGCTATAAATCACTGGCAACAGGAACTTACACAATACTTTCTCTCTAAGGCCACAACTGCTATGTTTTTAAAAGAATCCCATGATTTGTCTACTTTATAGCAGCACAAAAGATTCAATCGTTTTAATCACCTCCACCGGCTCCAACAAAACAAAAACTTTCTATTGTCTTTCCAACAGAAAACTGGAACAGTATGATTAACCTCAAAACTGGCCATCCTGAAATGGTTCTAAAGACCTTTACTAGTCTTCACTTCATTCATCTTATGAATTACTTTACATGATTTTGGATTCAAATAAGCTACAATCGATGAACCTCTAGAAACAGGTGCCTTATAAAAGGCTTCATATTCTTTCTAAGACAAACGTTGTATCTGTTGAATACAGGAAATGGGCAAGATGAGATGGAGAAAGAAGGGGGGAGCTTACTGTGGAAAGACAGACAGACAAAAGTGCCTTACGTTGCGACAATTTAGCAAAGGAGAAAACAGGGTACCAGGAAGACCTTCGTCATGATGGGAGGGACAGCGGTGCTTATTTATCTAGGCTCTGAATGAACACTGGTTAGTTCTTTGACTCTTCCCATCTCTACTTGGCACATGATCTGTACGAACACTAACCAATGGTTACCCAACAAGCAGTTTAGAATCTAGTTGAACATTTAAGATATAAATATAGCCCTGCCTGGTGTGGCTCAGTGGACTGAGTGTGAGCTGGGAACCAAGGGGTCACCAGTTCGGTTCCCAGTCGGGACACATGCCTGGGTTGTGGCTGGGTCCCCAGTGGGGCCCATGTGGGAGGCAACCATACATTGCTGTTTCTCTCCCTCTCTGTCTCCCTCCCTTTCCCTCTCTCTAAAAATAAATAAAATCTTAAAATAAAATAAAAAAGATATAAATATACTGAATATTGAGTGATAAGAAAACAACCTAAGATATATCACAATTCCATATGTTTACTAATTGACAAAATAATAACTCTATGACAACAGGAAGTATAACAACAGGGACAGAAGAGAGTACTAGGGACTATAGAGAATTAAATATCAGGAGAAAAATATTAAGTAGGTATTATGGATCGAATTGTATCACCCCAAAAGATATGTTGAAGTTTTAACCCCCAGCACTTCAAGATGTCATATTATTTAGAAATAGGGTTGTGCAGACATATTAATTAAGATGAGGTTATACTGGAGTAGGGTGGGCACTTAATCCAATATGACTGGTGTCCTTATAAGAAGAAGAGACACACAGACAGAACATGCAGGGAGAAGACAGCCACATAGTGATAGAAGCAAAGATTAGGGTGATGCATCTCCAAGCCAAGGAACACCGGGAACTGCCAGTAACCACCAGAAGCTAAAAGAGGAAAGGAAGGATCTCCCCCACCTGGCTCAGAGGAAGCCTGGCTTTGCCCGCGTCCCAATTTTGGACTGCGAGCCAGCAAATTCCCATCGTGCTGAGCTCCCGGTTTGCGGTCTAGGAAACAGTGAAGTGGGCGAGATGTGTCTACTCCACTGGGAGTGACGTAAACATGACGTGGCAGTCGTACGGCATTATGATCCCTTCCCTGTGGGCTCAGCGAACTCCTGGGGCCGAGGCGAGGAGCCCAGACGCTGGGGAGCCCTGGGGTTGGCCACTGAGAACAGCAGCAGTGGATGGGCGGGCCTTCCTGCTCATTTCAGCTTCATCATCACTGAAAATGGAGGATTCAAAAGATGAAGAGAACTGGGGCATCATCTAGCTATTCTCAACCCCTTTCCTGCCATCAGAGCGCTGGCCAGCAGATTCATTACTTTCTTAACGTACTCCTGTGTGAGGCTTCCGTGCAGCTGGCTCAACCTGCTCTTTTCCTTCCCAATCTAGAAAGCATACAGGCATGCAAGCAAATGAAAGGGATGTTTACAGGTTAACTTTGAATCCATTCTAATTTGTATTACAAAAGAAACAATTACTCTACCATTAGAAACAAATGACCTGCAAGATACCTCTTACCTCTCTGACAAACCAGTTGAAAGAAGCTGCCCTATCACAATACCTCTCAGGTCTTTATTTCCACTTATTAGTCCCCTATTCATCTGTTCCCTTGTCTGTTATCTGTGTCCCTGCTCAGCAACCCCAGGACTGTATGGTCTAGTGGGAAGAGAAATAGAGAGTCAATAATTACAGCACAACATAGTATTAAAAATGCCATGAATACATGGCAGAGGCTGGGGTGAACGGTGATGGACAGGGGGAGACTCAAATCTAAGTGGGGAGACAGGAAGGAAGGCTCAGACAGGAAGTGACAGCAAGGCTGAGACCTGAAAGATGAACTGGAAAAATAACTAAAAATATAATCTCTGACTTGACGGCACTCATGAAGAAACACTACTAAAACAAAGCAAAGTCAGAAGCAGGTTTTTCCAAAAATGTTCCTCTGCATTCAAGCCACACCTTTTAAAGGTTCTTGATGTCTCCTTAGAGCACTGTAGTAGCTTCCAAGGACTTGCGATGTAACTATAACTAAGTAAAAGGAACAAAGGACCCTAATCTTCTCTAGAATGGGAAGACTTACACAACAGGCCCTTAAAAAATAACATTCTTTCATTCAATGTGATATCATTATAATGTTGATAAGATGCTGTAGGAACTTAGCATATTTTTCAGACTATAAGACGCACCTTTCCCCCCAAATTTGGGAGGAAAATGGGGGGGCACCTTATAGTCCGAATGTAGCTTGCCTGGCTCGCCGTGAGTTCTGTTTACATTTACATTGGTGAAATATTATGTTATTTATGTTATTAAATATTTTACCACATTTTTTGCTTCAAAATTTTTCCCCCTATCTTCCTCCTCTAAAACCTAGGTGCATCTTATGATCCAGTGCATCTTATAGTCTGAAAAATACGGTAACTCTTGTTTGTATCAATTACACTATGGTAAAATTGGTTTCATTATACATCGTTTTTTTCAAAGTCACAGAGCATACCCATAATGTTAAGTGAGGACTTACTGTACATGTGGTAGAATCAGTATCTCCTGCACAAGTGTTTATCCTCCAGAAAAAAAGAGCAATTTTTCCTTCACACTTCAGCAGCGATAGGTGCTGACTTATTTTAAATCCAAGTAATTCTGGCTGTTTGCAGTATAATTTTTCACTAAAAAAATGCTTTGATGTTCCTAATCTATCATTTCAACATTAAATCGATTTATAAAGGTAAAAATGTGGCTTTAATAATCTGCAGTTGTGGCCTCTGTGTTTCAGATGGTAATCGTCTCAAGACAGACCACCACCAAAGCAGAAACCTGGAGGAGAAATGAATGGGGAAGAGCGTGGATGCCCACGTTCTCTTTGATTACAAGGCTGAAGCTCAGAGGCACAGTTGGTGGGGCGAGTATCTCGCCATGTCCCTGCACACGTAGTGATTAGGTCAATCTCTCGAAAAAGGGGGCAAGGAGCTCAGTGTTGCCAATTTTATCATTGCTTCTTTGATTTATTAAATTTCTCTTTTATCTATTATTAATTGTAACAGGTGGTAACTAAGAAGACCTATCTGTTGATGAAAGGATCATCTCCATAAATTCTTCTTTAAAAAGCAACCACCAGTGTGGCTACAATAGCCAAATTCGATGGAGAAAGGATAATCTTTTTACAAATGTTATTGGAATAATTACATATCCATGAGCAAAAAATGAACACTGATTCATGTTTTGTACCACACACAAAAAAAGTAACTCAAAATGAATTACAGACCTAAAGGTAAAACCTGAAACTATAAAACTTCTAGAAGAAAACATAGGAGGAAATTTTTGTGGCTTTGGGTTAGGCAAAGAGTTCTTAGGTAGACATCAAAAGCATAATTCATAAAAGAAAAATGGTAAATTGGACTGCACCAAAATAAAAAATTTTGGCTCTTTGAAAGATCATGTTACAAAGACAAGCCACTGACTTTGCAAAACACCTACCTATAAAAGGACTTGTATCCAAATATACATAAAGAACTCTCAAAAATCAAAAATAAAACACTAAACAACCCAATAAAAAAGGACAAAAGGTGCAAATAGGTGTTGCACCCAAGAACTTACATGGATGGCATAATAACACATGAAATATGCTCCACGCCACCAGTAATTCGGAAAATACAAACCACGAGCTCAGTGAGATACCGCTGCCCATTTGCTGGACTGGCTTTACAAAGACGAAGCAGGGACGCAGAGTGACGGGAGCTCCAGGACACTGCGTTTTTTAAAGTGCAGAACGGTGGAGTCGCTCTAGAAGAGTTTGGCAGTTTCTTACAAAGTTAAACACACACTTACCACATGACCCCAAATCATTACTTCTAGGCATTTGTCCAAGAAAAAGGAAAACTTATGTTCCACAAATTTTCTATACAAATATTTATAGCAGTGTCATGCCCAACTGCCCCTAAGTGAGAACAATTCAAATGTCTTGCAATTGCTCCACAGATACACAGGTGGCGGCGTCTGTACAATGGAATACTACTCTGCAGCGAAAGAGGAGCGATACCCACGGCAGGATGCATAAAGCCCCAGACTGAAAAGACCACCTTCTGCCCGATTTCATCTACGTGACATACAGGAAAGGAAAACTACAGAAAGGGACAGAAAGGGACATAAAGGGGCTCTGACGGCCGGAAGGGCAGGACGGCAGAGCTGCATGGGGGCCTTCGGGGAGACGAGACGTGTCCTGACTGGTTCTGATGGTGACACACCACTGCCTGTGCTCGTCAATCCAACGGCTGCACACGGAAGGGGGAGATGCTCTGTATAGAATAAAACAAAACTCTTACCTGCCCTAAAAAATGAACACTACTAATCACCCACGGAGAAACATTAGTCTGTGCTAGTCAACCAAACCAACTGTATTCCAGGGAAGAAGACAACGAGGGTGCAGAGTAAACTCAGTTCTGTACTTCCTGTTCAAACACAGCCCACTTGTCTTAGCAAAACCCTGTAATATCGAGCCCTTCACAATCTCTGCATACTTTTACACTTTCCCGTTCCATGCCATCACAAAAAATGTCTTACTATTCTCAAAACAGTACTACTACCAGACATATGGGGACAAAACAAAGCATTTCCTGCAATGACAGAAATGTCACTTCCCACCAGAAGTTAACTACACTGAAGTTCGTACCAAGGAGAGCTCACCACACCACAAGCGCTACAGCAATCGCTATTCCCCGTTGATACGTGCGTTGGCCCAAAACAAACAAAAGGCTTGTTAGCGAAGAATTATTTCCAGAGGTCTTAATGGAAGGAGGAGGAAACAGTCAATGAAACACTAAATATTTAATTCAAAACACTCACTATACTTGGTTTGGTAGTCTGAGACCTATGCTTTATAATTAATAAAACAGATTTTTGTCATGAGCATCTATATTCTGTTAATGGGTAAAATTCTGTAGAAGGCAGACAGCGGAGAAATAATAGAACCAAGTAGAAAAACTCAATACTTATATGTAGAAATAATACAAGGCAAAAGAGAATGTCTCTTCATTACAAATATAGAATTTCCCCTCATCTGCTCCAAAAGCCGCAGTAGAGGCCTTTTTTTCTATAGCTATAATAAAGTTTAATTTATAATTAGGCACAGTAAAGATTAACAACAATAAAACAGAATAACTATAACACACTATAATAAAAGTTATAGGAATGTGGTTTCCCTCAAAATACCTCACTGACCGCGAGGAGATGAAGCGAGGTGCCTGGCGCAGGCCGGCTGGTGCAGCATGCGGCTGCTGCCGGCCTCCTGACAGTGCGGCTGCTTGGTGACCAAAGGGCAGGCAGCACACACAGTGTGGACGCACTGGACGAAGGAATGGTTCACGTCCCAGGCGCAACGGAGCAGGGCAACGCGAGATTTCATCACGCTACTGAGAATAGCACGCCACTTAAAACTTATACCTTGTTTGTTTCTGAAAATTTCCATTTTCTATCTTCAGACCACAGCTGGCTGTGGAAAGGGAGGCACTACTGTATAAGAAAATATACAGTTTAAATAACCAAATAAACCTATTATTTAAAAAAACTGACTTCACTAATGATACTAAAATAATGCTATTATCCTAATGTACGATACCCATCTTTTAGGTATAACACCTTAAGGAAATACACTGCTTTTTGCAAAGCTTCAAGATATCTGAAGACCAATCTCATCATCTCATCACTTACAACCGTGTTTTCTAATTTTCACCTTAGTTATTCATTCATGCAGGCATGCATGAAGCCTGCCGTGAAAGTGCAACATGTCAGACAGGTGACAGTAGAGCAGAGCTGCTCTGGGAGGGGTAAGATGACCTAAGAGGCCTGACGGTCGCGTTGCCACCAGCAAGGAAAACCGAGATCGGCAGGAGAACAAGACAAGAATTGGGGATCTGGGAGGGACTGCATTTAACGGTCTTTCAATCTCTTCCATGGCGCCTCCAAAGGTCTGCAAGCCACGGCTGAACAGCTTAAGTTATCTTAGTCTTTCCCCAGGTTAAGGTGAAGTGTAGGTCACAGGTACGCTGCTCCACGTGAAACACTGAAGTGTGTGAGATAGCTACCACGCCCCTTTTGCTCACTAGTATCAGCATGTCACTTTGCAGAACGGCAGGGTGGGGCGAATCTATCTGCATCTGGTTCCTTTGAGTTAGTGGCAGTGTGGATCCAACTCTGGCGATATAAATAGCCGGTTAAATGTCTCATGCTGCAGTAGCCTATTCAGAGTGAAAATTTACCAGAAGAACCTTGGTCAAGGTTGAAGTACAGACCGAAGCACTAGTTAGTCTTGAAGAGGGCCACACCAACGTGACTCCTAAAACCGGTGAGAATCTGTACCTGATTTTACTTCTGCTAACAGGAAAAGGAACGAGGCTGCAGACCAGAAAACTTCAGAATTCAATACTCACTGATATAAAAATAATTCTATAATAACAAGCAGTTCTACATACTTTTCTAAGTTCTTCCTTGCCAGCCCTTTGATGTGTTTTAGTTTCACCTGTGACTTCTCTGTTCCCCCACCTTTACCTGTTGAAATGTTATTTATCCTTTAAGATCTCGATTAAATGCCATGTATTCCATTGTATCCTAGGTTAGAATTCTCCTCCCTTTCCTTCTATCTTCCTATAGTAGGACTTTGTACAATGCATCACTTTCTGTCCTATATTGTAGTAGGCCACACAGAAATTCCACGGGACTGAAAATGAATTGCTTATTCCTAAACTGTATTTTCACATTTTCTTCAGTAGATAAAAGATGTAGGTGCTGTAGGAATTGAAGACCCATATAACGCAAAAATGGATTCACTGGTTATATGGCATGAGAGTTTCTGGTGCGGGTTCAATACAATATCCAAGAATATAAGTTTCACAGAAAAGTCGACTTTTTAAAAAGAATCCACTGTAGCCCCATGAGGTAGCTTATCTCACTCCAAATACCACATTAGTAAGATTTAAATTCATTCCAAAAATACTTACTGAAACCTATTCTGTAAAAGCACTGTGCCAGGTACATAAGAATAAAAAAACAAATCAAGGCTAGAAGCTCTTCTCAATGCAGAAACTTTGTACTCCGGTGTCCAGTTACACTGCTCATTTACGGATTTCTCATCAATCTGCCCCTACGCGCCTTGAACTTGCCCAGGAACTCTTGGCTGGTCCACTCCCACAGTTCGGCAGTTGTGCTAATAATGCAGTCCCCTCTGGTTTCTTGTTTTTCAATGATGAGAACAAAGGCCCTGGGTGGGTCGGGGGCTGCTGACTGTCCCCAGTGATCTGTTTCTGTACTAACAGATTTTTTAGCAGGACGCATGGCTGCAGTGAATGAAAACATTCCTCAGCTTCCACTGCTACTAAATGTGGTCCCGTGACTGAGTTCTGACTGACGAGATTTAAGCGTCCCTTTGGTAGCTTCTGGGATCCTTCCTTGGTGCCTTGCCTCGCCTTTCATTCTGTATCTCCTCCTCGATCCTGCGGCTTGAACTCAGATGCTAACTAGGACCAAACAAGGAGGCTCAAACCCTGTGGATAGTGGAGGTGCACACTGACAGGAGTTCACACAAAAATGCCCGCGCCCCAATCCCTGGAACTTGTGAACACAGCACACAATCCAAGGGAATGTGCAGCTGTAATTAAAACTACAGATCTTAAAACAGGGAGAATACCCTGAAATAGGCAGATGTACACAATCTAATTACATGAGCCCTTAGGAACAGATCATTTTCTCTGGCTAGAGTCAGAGAGATGTGGCAAAAGAACAAATCACAGAGATTCCAAGCCTGAGAAGCACCTGCTGTGCCACCGGGCTCTGAGGTGTAGGAGCCTACGAGCAAGGACCAGAGAGAGACTTCTAGGAGCTAAGAGTAGCCCACAGCTGAGGGCCAGACAACCAGGCCCTCAGCTCTACCATCACAAGGAACTGGATTCTGCCAAAACCCTAGAGCCTGGAAGCAGACTGTTCCTGGAGTGTCCCAGCAAGAGGACGGCAGGTCAACAACTTGATTTCGGCCCCGTGAAACCTGGAGTGGAAAACCAGCGGAGCCTACCCAGGTTTCGGGCCCACAGAACTATTTGTGCTGTTTTAGGCAGGTAAGTCTGAGTAACACGTTACAGCAGCTAAAGGAAACTAATACAGACTTCCCAGAGAACAGCCTCCTGCTCAGCCTTGAAGGCCTGTGATGGACTTTTACATGGAGAAAAACAAAAATTCTTTCTTCTTTAAACTACTAAGATTTTCGGTTTTTCATTTAGAGTGGAACCTAAATTTTGCCAACACTCTTGATGAAATCCCTGTCATTATCAACACTAAAGAATCACAGAGACTAAAGGGAAATGCTATTTCATGCCATAAACAGTTGCTATATGTGTGTGATAATGGGCAGTCTTTAATACGGGTTCTTTCATGTATTTACTAAATTTTATTTTTCTATTACAATTTACATTCAATATTATTTTGTATTAGTTTCAGGTTAATAAGGTTTATTTTCACTTTTTCAGTTGCAACAGAGAGGTCATATGTTGCCTCAAACTTCTTAACACTTACTAAATGACCCAATGTTAAGAAAGTCTAAAAAAAATAGCATAAGATTACATAACTATCAGTGTCTAGACCATCAGGGTTCGTAATTACTTATGACAGACAATAAGGTCAATATATATTAGCAAAACAGGTGCAAACGGCCTGGTAAAAAGGAAAAGCACAAGTTCAAGTACGTACTGCAAGGGTGGCACGAAAGCAGGTTTACAGTTGTGAGGACGTGAAACAAAGTTTATTCTATCATTATTGACTAGTTATTGTATTATTTTCCACGTGAACAACTGTAACCCTGATTTTGCCCTACCCTGCACATCACTGTGAAAGAAAAGAATTACTTGTGGCTTGGAAAAATGCTTAAAATGCTTAAAATCTTTGAGTTGCCACAAAATACTCCATTTTGTAGTTGCGAGTTTCAAACAATACCAGAAAATCTTCACACTGTCTTTTTTCCTTCATAAAGAATTGAAGACTTCTGCAAATAAAATTCGAGCCAACAATTTTCATTTTAACATGAAATATCTGATTTCTAGCTATATAAGGAATACAAAATGTGTTCAAAATACTTGATAATTTAGTTACATTTTTTTTGTTGTTCTGGAATGTTTATTCACATTTCAAGTGTCACTTTCAGATAATCTAAAAATTGAAAGATTCTTTCAAAACCTATCAGAAAGGACTCTCAATTCTCCCTTTGAGTCAAGGAGGTCTGTGAACTATCCATTAGGACATAAATGAAAAATACGCATTTCAGAACAAAATCAGTTAGATCTAGTACACCCCCCACTTTGAGAAAACCAGTATGTGGAGAGTTTAGCTTTATCTGTAGTGAGACTCAGGAATAGGCCGGAATGAATTCTAAGAGCTAATTAGCAATGAATGAGAAATTAAAAGAAAGACTTTTTAAAAATAATGTCACTAAACAGGAAAATGTGAACTGACTGTCCCAAAAGGCAACTACGGAAGGGCCAAGGGCTGGGCAGGAGGAGCGCCCTGCCTCTGAGCCAACGGGAGAACAGGGTGTGTCCACCAAGCAGAGCCAGGTGAGTCCAAACGGGGGTTCTCTTTGCTCACGTCACTAGCCAGGTGAGCCACCGAGCCAGCGATCACTCATTCGGAAGCTGCTCTTCCCAGAAAGGCTGACCAGTTCCCCTGCTCCCTAAGGGAGCAGACAGAGCTGGGATATGGGCGCAGCGGAACCCGCTCGCTTCCACGAGGAGAGGTCTGCTGAGCCGCTCATTCGGGACACCCGCATGCTGAATTGTACCAGCCAATTATCCGTGAGGGTCTCCTGACTGTGACCCCAGGGATCACTCAGTGCGACAGTCCCAGAAGGACAAGCCATGAACAAATGCATGTGAAGGGCTTTGAGGCTCACAAATAACGAGCAGCACCAGCCACTCAGAATCAGGTCTGCCGTTTTTTCCAGTGCTCCGCACTTGCAAAGAAGGCGTGGGCTGACACTTACACGTGCTACACACCGTTCTAGGTGGCTTTCCGTTTTACTGATTTAACCCTCACAACGACCCCACAAAACAGAAACTACTGTATCATCATCCCATTTTATAGATGAGGAAACGTACACACGGACGTTCAGGTAACTTGCCCGACGGCACAGCTGGGGAGAGGCCAAGGTGGGCCTCGCTCCGGAGGGCTGCTAACCGCCCTCACGCTGCGGCTCAGGCGTGCGCCGGACCTCTCTCCAGAGCTGCATCCACATACATGGCTTTACCAATGTTACTGAATAAATTCAATGATGTTCTGAAGCCATCTTGCTACAGGAATACCTTTCAACATAGGTGATTACACACACACACACACACACACACACAAACATAGATACACAAGAAAATGCTTATAAACTCCATATGCTACAGACTGTTCTTATTGAAACACATACATATAGCTGAATAGAAAATTACCTGGAAGGTTAAATACCAAGGTATTACTCAAAGGACTACTTGGAAGTGGGCGCTGTGGTTGTCTTCAGGCTTTGTCTATCATTTTCTGTAATGAATCTGTGTTGCTTTTGTTTTTTAACGGAACTATTTCTGCATAATCATTTACTCTACAAATATAATTTGTGCCAGGCATTGTTATAGGTACCTGGGATACCTCTGTGAATAATACAAAGATCCCTGTCCCTTTCGTGCTTACATATGATGAAAAGAGAAACATTTATAATGGAAATTCTTGCTTTCCACTCACTCATTTTATCACTTTTTTGTGTATCTTTCCAGAGTTTTTGCATGTCAATAAGGAAAACTGCAAATATATATTATTTATCCCCTTACATACTAATCACATACTACACATACTATTCTGTGCCTTGCTTTTTCCACACAAATGTCTTGGAGAACTGTCTATCAGCACCCTTACTCCTTTTTTTTTTTGTAAGATTTTATTTATTTATTTTAAACAGAGGGAAAGGGAGGGAGAAAGAGAGGAAGAGAAACATCAGTGTGTGGTTGCCTCTCATGCATCCCCTACTGGGGACCTGGCCCACAACCCAGGCATGTGCCCTGACTGGGAATCGAACCAGCAACCCTTTGGTTCGCAGGCTGCACTCAAGCTACTGGGCCACACCAACCAGGGCTCTTTTTTTTTTTTTTACAGCTGCACACTATCCATTGTATCAGTGTATCCTATTTACTTAAATAAGTCTATTGATAGATACTTGAGTTGTTTCTACAACTATTTGCTATTTTATATAAAAAAAATACTGCCAAAATAAACTTGTATATTGTCATGCTGCACAAATACAAGTATTACTGACTACTGGGTCATGGATTTGGAATTGGGGTAGATATTGCCACACTGTCCCACTGTTCTTCATAGGAGATGTATGAATTTACACCCCCCCCAGTCAAGTTTGAGAGTATCTATTTCCACATAGCCATACATAACCATATATTTCTAATCTGACAGGAGAAAAATGGCATCTCAGTGTAGTTTTAAGTTGTATTTTTCTTACTAGAGTGAAATTGAGCATTTTAAAATATATTTAAGGGCCACTTGACACCCTTTCATGCAACTTTAGAAATTGTGAACTTTTCGTGAACACAGCATTTTTAGGCAAACTAGTTACTACCTGCAGGGTGTCTACGGGCAGCTGTGGGCCTGGCTTTTTTCCCCTCTTGAGAAAATGCCAGGGAAGTGAATAGCCAGGATTAGACTATGGGGACAAACGCTGAGTGCTATTAGTCCCCTCAGCCTAGCACAGGGCCTGGTGCACCTGAGGTATCCAATAAAATGTTTGCTTAACAAGAAAGGCAGCTAAAGGCGGTTTTCTTTGGAAGTTTACAGCGCAACAGCGCCACCAAGGGGAGCTTTAGCTACAGCATCTCTCCCACCCGCACCCCGCACCCCCCCACCAAATTTCTCGCCGGATCTCCGAAGCCACAGCACATACATTAATCAAAGTGGAGACGGCGTGACTGCTGTACAAATGCCACTTCCAAACGACCTCTGAGCTCCACCCGCCGAATTCAACACTGCCCCTAACCTCTCGTGTATGGAGCTGGGTCTGCTGTAGTCACGGTGAACGTGCAGGCGCTCACTCTGCCGCAGGATAGCACAGCCCCACGTTTTCTCAGCCCGAAGACAAGACCTGGCCAGTATCTACCACTCAACCAGCAAGTACAGCAACACAGGCATTCGCAGGGCAGAACTCCGCCCACTTATTATAGGTAAATACACCCTTACTGGAAAGTAGGCATCTCCTTCTCAGCAAAAGAAACTGAATACAGGCAGAAGTCAGGAAAGAGAACTTTTATGTCACATGTAAATTAAACACAAGAAAGAAAGATGCAAAGACAGTATTTAAATAGATTCAGCTGAATTTTCTATTTTGAATAGAAATCTAGACTTCTAGAATGAGCGTAACTGTTCATCTTCCCACTGTAATGGGTATTCCTTTACGACATAATTCAGTAGTCTTCTGACCGTCTTGTGGCAGCTAGCATGCAAAGATGGCCACAAATGAACCAAGCCTCCCAGCGTTCATGTCCTCTTGTGGTCCCCTCCTGTTGAACCTGGGCTGGTCCTGTGACCTCCTTTTGACCAATCAAACGTGGTGAGAGCAACTTCTGGAATAGCTGAACTAGGTCATAATAAACCTTACAGTTTCTGTCACTCTTAGATGCCCCTCTTGGGAGTATCCCTCCTGGGGACTTGTGAGAAGACCAAGCTTCATGAACAGGTCACACACAAAAAAATGAGGGGCTCCAGTCAATGCCTCAACAGACCTCCCAGCTGACAGCTGCCATCACCTGCCAGCCCTGAGCTTGGGACCCACTGGACATCCAGGCCCGCTGCCGTCCAACTGCGAGCATGTAAGAGACCTCCAGCGGGCACCCTCAGTAAGCAATCGATCCACAGCCCAGCGAGAGAGCACTAGGAATGGCTGGTGTAAGCCACTGAGTTTGGGGGGGTTTGTTACATAGCAGTCGACAACTGGAACGAACCTGTTCCACAGCCACACCCAGGCAAGGCGAGCAACAAACTTCCAAGACAACTTAGCCCAGTAACATGCCCATCTTAGGACTTTTAAAGAGAAAGGCCATGCGCTCGTATAGGGAATAAACATGATTTATGTGTTCTGTGTATTCCCTTTCTCTTCCAACCTCTGATAACTATGTTCTCAATAAATATTTATTAAATGGAAGCATGAATAATACAAACACAGCTCGCTATTGATTCTATTGACGGGAGGAAGTAAGGGTATAATTAATTCAGAAACAGCAGATATTTAAAGTACATACAGTGGGCTATGTAACACAGACACACTCTCATTCACTACCTCTCCCCGGCCCTCTCGCCAGGCACCAGCGCGGCTGTTCTCAGACTTTTCTCAGGGACACGTTAGACTCAAAAAAAAAAAACCGAGGACCCCAAAGAACTTTTTCATGTATGACTTATACCTATAACATTAACTATAGAAGCAATAAAACTGAGAAAACCTAAAATACCTATTAGTTCGTTTAAACACACCAATGGACATTTCATGGAAGGTAAGTTCTGAGTAAAACAAAACAAAACAAAACAAAACGCATCAGACGAGCGCCGTTTTCCAGCTCTGCGAACCTCCTTACAGCCCAGCGAATGGGAAGCAGACGCTTGCTCCTGCTTCTTCAGTCAGCCTTGTTTCCCTGAAGCACATGAAACAAACGCAGCCTTGCGATGCGTGCACTCGGGAAAGGGAGGAGGGTTTTAATGCCCTCTGCAGAAAACTGTGGGTCTTCTCTGGCAGTACAGTGAAACGCCAGTGCTGATTTCTCACACTAGTTAAAATGTAGACTCAGAATCAGTAACAAAAACCTTTTTGTTTGTTGCATTAAGATCCACTGGCCTATTTTGTACTTTTGATGAACCTTTCCACCCACGCTGAATTATGTAACTTCATGCTTTGGTCACTTGGAAAATACTGGTTTTCTGACTTACAAAGATCTTCCAAATGTTGACACATTCCATCACACAGGATCCAAATAATCCAGCCCTTGTGCATGTCTTCATGGATCTCATCACAAGCGTCTGTCATTAGTGGAAAGCTGTCAAACTCATGATGTCAATACGAGTTTTTAAAAATTCTGATTTTTGCTTGTAAGTGCCAATTTTACTGCTGGCAATGAACACTAACTGTTGTTTTCTTTGAAGTGACGGGCTCGCGTTGTTTTCGAGAACGCGTCTGCCAAGTCCAAACAACCGCAGATCACCACCCTTTCATTCGCGTAAAGAAAAGGTGGCCAGGACGGCTTGTGAAAACCACGGATGCTTTTCCTCAAGACGGCCCCTGCAGTTCAACATGCAGGGGAAGCGCTTTCTATGGACTTCAACTTCATCACACGAGACAGTCAAGGCTTATTCAAAGGTAAAGATTTACTACGATGAATCATTTTGACTATTTCATCAAGAACATTTTTAATCAGAGTGGATTTTTTTCCCTGCAGGTGTATGGTGGTAGAAATTCACTGAGCACTAGCATAGTCTGGTGCCACCATCTGGACTTCTGCTAAGACACCAGCAGTCCCACCCCAAGCCTGCTTTTCCAGCGCTGGCGCAAGTGTCGGCACCGAGAAAACGACATCTGACGTCTCGCTGCAAAAACAGCTTATGCTCCATGAAGCCTCTGGGGTTCGCGGCCACACTTAGAGAACCTCTGCAGCAGTGCAACGCAGGAAAGAAGACAGTGAAAACTCCACCAGGGTGTCCAACCTACTGGCATCTCCGGGCCACTCTGGAAGAAGAGGAGTTGTCTTGGGCCACAGATTAAATACACAAACACGAGTGAAAACTGATGAGCGAAAAAAAAAAAGGTTTTAAGTAAATTTACAATTTTGTGTTGGGCCGCATGCGGCCCCCAGGCCACGGGTTGGACACCCCGGAGTCCACACACTGCACATTCCACTCGCTCACGACTGAGAATCTTACTTTAAAGTGGCTGACATCTGCTTATCCTTTTCCACTATTTATCAACATCGGGTCTGCCACAAAGAGAAGATCGCTTCTAGGCAAAGGTCACCATTAGATTCCAATATCAACTCCTCTGACCCTGAATAAGTTTCATAGTATCTCTGAGCCTCAGTATTTTCATCTAAAAAACAGAAATTCTACACCTCAGACAGGGCTATAGCCACAACGAAACAAAACCGTCTCTACTCAACGGGGACTAGCGCTGCGAGAGTCATGGTCACGCCCTGAATTGAGCTGGACTCTGAATGACTCAGGACCACCAAGATGGCTAATATCCACATTTTGGGTGATATTTGCAACACTCATTTTATTTTTCTCTCTACAACTTGTAGAAGGACCAAATCATAACAACTTATCCGTTTACATAACACAGTTTTGATAGACGAAATGATGTCAGAAATTGTTTCGAAACAACCCAGAGGAGGCAGGAGAAGGTGGAGAAGCAAACAGAACACAGTGGGTCATGAACTGATGTGTTTGTTGAGGCTACAAGATGGGAACCTTGAGGTTCGTTATAGTATTCTCTTTAAACATTTTTGAGTTTTACGAATGAAAAGTGAAACAAGATCACTCATTTGAAAACCTTCTAACTGATACTTGAAAGTTTACTGACCCCAGTGAATTTAATAATGTACAAATTCACAGGTCAGGAACTCACCTTCTATGCTGATAGTTAACTGTACTCCCCCCCACCACACCACGTACCACATGCTTTCTTCACCCCTCCCATCCCACTCCAACCAAAAACGGCCGATCCACTGTGTATCTTTAGTCAGACTAAACTTTTTAAAAAGATTTTATTTATTTCTTTTGAGAGAGAGGGGAAGGGAGGGAGAAAAAGAGGGAGAGAAACATCAATGTGTGGTTGCCCCTTGCCCACCCGCTACTGGGCACCTGGCCCACAACCCAGGCATGTGCCCCGACTGGGAATCAAACCAGAGACCCTTTGGTTCACAGGGTGGCGTTCAGTCCACTGAGCCACACCAGCCAGGGCTACTCAGACTAAATTTGAGTATTTCAATCATCTGACCACTATAATACAAATTGAAAAGTTTTCTAACAAAATAATATTGGACTAATATATTAAGGTCCAGCATGGTACACAGCTTTTGCAGTAGTTTTTATTTTAATAAATATTGATTTTTATCACCTTCCTGTGGAAGTAGAGTTACATGATGTTAAGTGTTGTGAGTTTTTCTGTAAGGAGTGGAATCTATTTATACAAACAAAATCCGACCTAAGGTTTCTAAAGGAAGTTTAGAAAAGGACTGGAAGCCAAACAGAAGGAGAAAAGAGCAGCCTCCCTCGTCACCAATTTAAAAGGGAGTAACTGCTCATAGTTTAAGATATAACTCAAGTGTATCTCTTCTCTGTCCTCAGCATTATAACATGTCAGGCACCACAGTTACATAAAGCTGGCGGGGGGGGGGGCACGCCTTTTCTCTTTGTTCTGGAAAGAAGACCACGCGAGGCTCTCAGTCTGCTCCCACAACGGTGCGCACTTGGACGGTAACGTGACAACTCTGGGTTTCAGTATTTCCACATGGACATGTGCAAGCTTGTCTTAGACGTTCTTTACCTGTCCCTCCAACCCTACAGCTGTGTGATGTGTTTAAAACACAAACGTTCCGGTTACGTCGAAGCCACAAAGGAACAGGCTTTAAGGGCTGCGTCCTGACACTGATGCCTGAGCAGGAGAGGCACCACGACACACAGACAAAGCAGAGACTGGGAGGCTATTCAATCCTTCACTCCTTCTAGGGCACGTCAATCCAACGCACTGGCAAGGGCGGCACAGAACCGAGAGCGTCCACTAGCTACCTTAATGACAGAGTGACATGTTTTTCCAACTGGCGACAGAAACGCATAACCAGGTGAAGACAATTCCCCACGGGTCTTTTGTGCTGCTGCACGTCTTGCAAGCGGAGGTGCTCACAGCTCTGTGCTCTCAACTATCTTTTCATGAGTGCTGTGAGTGAGCACGGGGGCAGAGGCACTGTCTCCCTCTAGGGCAGAGGGCAGCTTGCTCTCTGATACAGTAAAGATGTCTCAATGCAAAACAAAGGTTGGGCAGGTTTGCTTCAAGTCTACTCTGAGTGACTGGGGCTCCTCTCCTGTAACACGACCCACTGCATGTGCAGGTGCCAGCTGGCCCTCATCACCTTGCCCTGTGGAGCCACCGAAGAGAACGATGACACGCTGGCTCCCACCAGTGCCGTGAGTAATAAACCCGCCTTTGTCTCTGACCCAGAAATCTGAGTCTCTACCAGGATCCACAAACTACGGCAGTCTAATTTGTTAGCTTGAAAGTAGGGTAAAAACCTCAGGTCCTTCACAGTCGTTGACATGGACGGGGGCTTAATAATCCATGGCTATCTCTGTGTAGTTAGAAATGTTCTACTGGAAACTTAAATTTTCGACTGGCAGCTGTCTTCAACTGGGAGCTAAATGCTCTTTATATAATTTCTTAAGAAAAACACTAAACTAAAAAGCAAGTCATGTCAGGTTTTTCTAAAAAAATTTAGCTACCTTCAAAGTACCACTGGCTGTAGGAAGTGCAGGAAGCCAGACTTTTAAGGCAAAACATTCCTCCTTCCTTTCTTGGCTACTGCTACGCCAAGATCAAACAAGGATCAGCAAAGACCAAAGGGAAACTGAAACTTCTTTACTGCCTATGCATTCAGCAAAAACAAGTTAATTCTAGCTTTAAAAAATGAATCATATGTGTTTAATAGAAGTACTTACATTGCAAAACCATTGCTCAGACCTCCTACCTATCTAAAATAAAACATTATTATTAACAACTCTCATTCTATATTCACTGAGGTCTTCATTTAGGGAAGTTTGGGAAATACAGGCAAGTTGATGATCCTTTTTGGCAAGGAATCAGTATCCAGGAATATTAACACCAAGAAGTATTTTGTAGAGATGTTATCCAGGTTTATTTTTAGATTAAAATTATTTGAAAAATGTTATAATACTGTAACAGAAAAGAAACAGAGCTGCGAAAGACTTTACAAGCCATTGTTAACTCTTGCAACACGCACATAAAATAAGTACCATACATCGCTTTAGAGACAGAAAGCAGACATTAACTTGCCAAGGTTTTAGAAAGAGACTAAACTGTTTATTTGTTACAATGCTTAATATCAGATATCCCCTTCCCTAGGAAACAATTTTATGACTATAATGATATTAGATAATAAGGTTGAAATTAAAGTGTTAAAAAAGTAAAAGCAACATGACTACACTTTCTGGATATAATGAATGAGGTTAGTCTCAAATTTGAATGTAAAAAATCTCAAATTAAAGAGTACTTCATAGTGGTAGACATATATCAAAAGTCCAGTAAGTATTCATTGAATTTTTAAAACACTAACATCAAGCATTAGACATAAGACAGATACTAGAGTTCAGGGATAAAAGAGAGACAGTTCTTGTCCTCTTTTCCACGTTTATTTCCCAGGGAAATACCTAAACACCAGGCACTCCAACACCTGAACACACCCGTACCTTTGTCAGTTAGCCAGTTTAAGGCGTGGGGGGGTGGGCGCGAGGTGAAGCCGCTCAGACTTCCCTACTACAACTTCAGGTGCTTCGCTTGGAATGAGGGGCGGGGGCAACGGACATGGGCTTGGCCCCCTTAGACTGAACAGAACCATCCCTTTGAGAAAACCCTCAGGAGTTAAAGCCCATGGTCCCGTAGCAGATGAGTTACTCCTAGAAATAAAGTTCTGCCATTCCTGCTTTGACGGTACGGTGGCTTTGAACCTGGACAAGCCTGGAACAGCCACTTACCGGCTGTGAAACACCAACACCCAAAACTGTGTAAGTCTCCAGCCTTTTATCAGTTTTAAATGTAGCAAAATAGAGACAAGCGGTGAGACTACAGGTGACAGGTATAAATTTATCGTTAAATGGACCTTATTTTTAACATAAGAAAGTATTCCTGAAATATCGTAACCAAGAGAAATAACCAAGTATCTTACTACATTAAATATTTGAATATTTTATGTCATGTAACATAAATTTATCCCAACTACACACAGGTCATTCTGCTTCTTGAAATTTTCTTGTACATTCTCACTTTAATATATTATTTGGTTAAAAAAAACCAAAAAACTCAATCCATGTAAACTTAATTCAGTGGGGACAGAAGTAAGAAGCCTGATGAGGTAGGCTAATACTAGAAAGGACTATTAAAAACAAATCGTCTGTCTTTCTTTGATTCCATGGGCCATTGTAAAAGAGCTACAGGGTCCGGCACACATAATGCCCCTTTTTGATTCCCAACTCCTATGCATGTAATTCTGTCACATAACAGTATCACACTCAAGCACACCATATGACACTTTAGGTGAAACGTTCAAATTAAACATATAAATTATTACACCCATATTATTACCCTACCAACTATACTCAAGCAGACCTCACTACTGCCAGACCCTGTATATTTGTCCTAAATAGAGGCACTAATCACCTAAAGTTAAATAACAAACCTGTGTCTTTCAGAAAAGTGCTAGGTGACTAAAATGTGTCTCATTGCATGTGTAGAGCAGAACAAGGAAGCTTGCAAGAACTGCCAGCTTGGGGCGAGACAAAGTGCACGGCAGTGAACCTGGTTAAAATCTAAAGTGTACATCTTCACTAGTGGTGGCTGTTCATGCTAGAAAAGGAGAGAGCATAAATCATGGACTGTGCCCTGACCAGTGTGGCTCAGTTGGTTGGGCATAGCCTGCAAAGCAAAAGGTCACAGGTTCGATTCCCGGTCAGGGCACATGCCTGGGTTGCAGGTCTGGTCTCCGATCGGGGCACGTACAAGAGTCAACGGATCAGTTTTTCTCTCCCTCTCTTTCTCCCCCACTTCCCTCTCTCTCAAAATAAATAAATAAAATCTTTTAAATATTTTTTAAAAATTAATCATGGATCAAAGACTTTAAATTCTTAGATTACATAACCGGATTTTATAAAAAAATACTACACTTATAAATAGTTTCACTAAAAATCTGTTCTATATTACTTTATTCTCAAGAAGTTTGAATATCCAGGAGGCTTCCAATAATGTCTTACATTGTCATCAAGTTCACTAGCTTCAAAAAGTAGCAGGTATCTGCAAAACACAGACAGAGATGAATCAACGCACATGAAGGCTCAGAATCACGGGTCCAGAACTAAGCCTAAAACCCCACAGGCCAGCCCATCGTCGAAGAATAAATCACTAAGTAGTATATTTATTAAAAGTCTGTAGTACTCTGTAAAGTATGCAAAGCAATGTAAGACAAGTCTTTTATCTCCACTAATTACTTTGCTTACACAAGACCTGCAACTTCGGGCCAGTGTGTCACAAGGTCAAGATTCTGACGTTCTCTCTCACACCCACCTCTGAGAGAAACCAGGTCACCACAGCCATATTTGCTCACACATGACT